>JNDT01001313.1:0-148877 GCA_000697055.1 Saksenaea vasiformis B4078
TTTTTTTCTACTGCTCCTTTCTCTTTTTCAGTGCTGTTCTTTATTTTAGTGCCATTCTTTTTTGTTACCATTTTGTCTTCTTACAATAAACATTGCAATTATGCTAATTAACTTGAACAATGTGACTTCTGGAATGAGTTCGGCAATTATAGCGCACTCATGGCTGCCTGTCTTCTATATATTTTTGCTTAATTTGTATGCCGAGATTGCAATGATTAATAGAACTTAGAACTCAATGAATCATGTTATGATCTCACATATGAATAAACGAATGAATACGAATATTCTTAAAAATATTCGAATGAATATGAATATATTCTTCCTTTTAATGAATGAATATGAATATCCTACTAAATATTCAAATATATTTGAATATTCAGATGTTCAAATATATTCGTTCGTGCTGATGTCTAAATAGTATTGAATTATTTAGATATAACATTTTTTATATCTTTTTTTTTTACTTCTTTTTTTTTATTTTTTAAATCTTTTTTATAAATAAATAATTTATTAATTAATGTAAAAAATTTATATAAAAATTATATTACTTTCTTATATATAATATTTATTTTCAAAACTCATACCAATAAATATAAAAGCAACACCAAACATTTCTACACGATTGTATTTTAGTAATAGATTTAGTAAAAATCAACTGGTAATTTGGCCGAGTTGGTCTAAGGCGCCGCACTCAAGTTGCGGTCTCGAAAGAGGCGTGAGTTCGAATCTCACAGTTACCACTTTTGCACCTCTCACTTCGAGGTTACACGAATGTTCAACTATTCCCTTTTTTGGCCAATTATGGAATTTGCTTACGCTTTTTACATTATATGCATCTTTGCTGTTCTATTGTCAGCCTGATTACCTTCGTAATACATTCTTCGATCCATGTGTACCTCCTTCCATGAAAAGGTACCGAGTAGGTGTTTTTATTTCTAAACGCACCACGTCGAAGTACATCGAGTATTCCTATTCTTTCTTCATCAGTTAATTGAAATAAAATATAAGTAACAGCGTTTCTCAAAGCCATTTCATTGATACAGTTAAAATTCTGGAGTTATTGGTATCCTTTAAAAAAAGTACTCACGTTACTTAGATTAGTGTTTCCAAGGGTGACAACGTGGAATAGAGAATTATCACTGTGGTATATGTAGACGGTCGTAGTATTCATCCTATTGAAATGTGTTCCATAACAGGAAGATCGTGATTAACGTATTTCCATTTACAGTGAGCTTCTCTATATTGGAACACCGATTATGCCTCATCTCTAAATCATAGAGACATCGCCGAGGTCGTTAACAAGGTGGCACTGCCACCGCAGTAATTACCATCATGAACACCTATCACCGAGAAGAACGTTCACTTAAATCTGAATTCCGAAAAGACTGAACAAATATAAGTAGGCAGACAAATTGAATGAAATAAAGATATCCAACAGTCTCAAAGGATTTTTATCCGTTTCCCTTTTGCTAAACTTGAATCACCAGGATAAACATGCAAGCCCATGGTCTGATGCTATTTGCAGCATACTTTTTAAATGATGCCACACCAACGCGCGCATAGATGAAGGGAGTGATTTACGAAGAACAATGTTTTGGAATGCATAAGTGAATAGCTGGCCGCAATGAATTTTAAGGCTCGCCAAAAGTCTTGCAACGTGCGTTATCTAATAATTGGATGATAGACAAAATCTATCCAGATCGCGCTAGTTATCAAAAATTCAAAATAGGAAATTCAGTCCACAGGAAAACTGCATAATACATTAGAACCTTGCTGTAACGTTGGCAGCGAAATAGCATTCCGATTCAAATGGTTTTAATGATGATTTTTAATTTGTAATACCAAAACAGAATCGGTCTGATTGAGAAAATGATCAGGTACCTGGATTACCAGGTGACCACTCATGCGTTCAGTATACCAAGGTACGGTTGGCTTGATTGAGGAGGATAAAATACTAATCGTAGCGTTAGGGTAGAGGGGCACCGGTGTTTTTACAGTCAATACGGAGTTGACAGGTCCCAGAGAGAAGATGTAGAATGAGCCGTCGCGCCCTATAGTGAACCTGAGCGTGCGTTCTGTTGCAGTAATCCAATAAGGTTGTGTGTCAAATACAGCAGGCCCAGCGTTCTCAAGCCATGATCCAATCTCATGTAGCCGTTGCATCATCGTACTGTCTATTGCTCCTGATGCTTTGGGTCCAATATTTAACAGAAAGTTGCCACCCTTTGCAACTGTGTCTACTAGCTGTTTCACGAGAGAAAATACAGTGACATACTGATCAGGTCTAGTTGCGTGGTTGTACCTGCATGTAATATGTTTAGACGTACAGAAATCAAAAGCATCGTTACCCGAAAGAATATGGATCGATCCCCCGCGTAGCTTCCCAAAATCTCGCTGGTAAGTCGTTGGTTTGCTCATATTCCTTGGTCTGAAAATCGGAAACGCCATTCCCGCAACGATCATTGACAGCTACTTGAGAATTTTCTTTTAATGCCTTGTTAAAGTATTCTGATTGCCAGATAGTTGAGTTGTTAATTCCACCAATATCGCACCTAACGTTTGTTTAATAAAGTGTCGGACGCGATGTCAAAATTTTACCAGAAGATATCGGGACTATAGTGGCGTATAAGCTCTTGCGCTTGTGGGACCTGCAATTCGTTGACAAAATCATCCACTGGTGGCGCTCCCGTGTATGGTATCGTTTTGTTCGTATATGGATTTCTTGGGGGACCGCCCCAATCAGAGAGTCCGTGATAGTCCGGGTGATACCACTCTGGCAACGAGACTAATGGAAATCGGTTAACGATTGTATAATATCGGAGCGCGTACAATATAACCCGCGTTTTAGATGAGGATAGTTCCTTTTGGCTTCCTCTAACACTTCTCTAACAAAGTCTCGATGGGGTGACAGGAAAGATGTAGATCGTTGAGTAATCGTAGTGTTGAACAGGGCAATGCCGTCGTGATGCTTCGTAGTAAACACAAAATACCGTGCGCGTGCCCTATGAATTAAGTCTAACCAGACACGTGGGTCGAAATCATTTGGTTGCCACTTTGGTATAAAATCATCGTAATTGAATTGCTTTCCATAATGTTTGCTATGATAACTTTTTGTTGGTTCTTTTGCCATCTGCCACCAGTACCATTCCGCATAAGTCTTCCCGACAGGAGCCCACGAGGGAACAGAGTATACGCCCCAATGGATAAATATACCAAACTTCGCATTGCGAAGCCAGTGTGGCGCCTCATGCTGCTGTAGTGACCTAAGGAATCCCCATCATAAGCGAACAAGGACTTGCAGGTCTGAAATAGCTCACGTTTCAATCGATTCATAACCACTGAACCCCAGATCAAAAGGGATGTCCACGGATGATGCAAGTAGCTGGTTCTCATTGTCCGTTATATACACATTCGCTAATACCTGGCCTCTCTGATCGCATTGGACGGCGACATCTACAACCTGGACATGTCCAGGCGCCAGGTACTCTATGACCCCTTCTTCCGATGTCATTACATATCTGCCTTCCACTCGTATCCGCGCTCTATTGATCCAATCCGGACTTGTGTTATGCACCCGAACAATCACGATGCGTTTCTGCTGCTGAAATCGAAATGTAGGTCGTGCAGAAATAATCTGGATAGGTTGTACTCTGTATAATGTCACTGAAAAGACATGAAAATCGGAATCTTCCGGAAAATCAATACGCTGTGCACGACGTAGAGGGTCAATGAAAACTGGCATCGAGAACAAGGCTGCTTTGTTCCCATCTTGCGTTTCTGAGAAGAACACATCCGCTCGATCCATTTGCTCAAGAGATGAAGCTTGCCAGTCCGGTACACTAAGAACACTCGTCGTCTGTGTCCCATCGGCGTAAATCACGTCCAATTTCACCGTTACTGGTCCATGGCTTGCAGAAACAAGAATATACAGTGCACCAAACGACGTATTTGGTAATAATATTTGTTGGCCGTTTGCAATTATATTGTCTGCTCCAGAGCTGGGAAAGCTATAAGGCACCAACACAGATGGTTTCGTGACGTTATCACGAACAAGGTAATTACCAAGTGCGTCAAAGTCACCGTGTTCGCCGAAGGCTTGGTTATTAAATAGCTGTTGTAGATCTATTTGCTCTATGTCTGATGCAACTGCGATTATGGTAAAGAGGTAAGGCACAACGAAGAGGAAAGCTAAACATAGCATCATATTGTAGAGAAGAAAGGAATAGCAAGCAGGAAGTCATGTACCTTTATATATATAATGGGTCTGTGTGGATCACTGTCGTGCACTCCTATTTGATGTGCCTTAAATAATGGCGTAAACCCCTTGCTTTTCGTTGTTCTAGGTGGGAATCTTCAAAAAAAAAAGAAAAGATGCGGCAACTCAACTTGCATTGCATAAGTATAAAGAGCCTTTTCTCTTTTGGTAAGACTTCGCTAACAAAGACGCAGACGAATAATTTCTGTATGGTGCAACATATGTATTATTGAACAAAAAAGTAACTTTTTTCTTGAGGAAATCAGCGCTCACGTCTGCTCCATTTCTTCTTCTTTTTACACGCTTCTAACATTCAGCTACGAAATGATTTCAAATACTGGCGGAGATAACACCAGGGTTGTTTACAATCTGTTGACGTTCCCAAGGTTCTCGCATGCAGTCTTGACACGTTCGTACATGGACTTTTCAGCCTCGCGGATGAACACACGGGGATCATAGTATTTCTTGTTAGGCTTGTTTGCTCCCTCAGGGTTACCAACCTGGGTCTGGAGGTAGTCCTTCTTGGACTCGTAGAACTTTCTCAAACCGACCCAGTAAGCCCATTGAGTGTCAGTGTCGACATTCATCTTAATGACACCGTTCTTAACAGCAGTGGCAATTTCTTCTTCTGTAGAACCGGAACCACCGTGGAAGACGAAGAAGACAGGCTTAGATTCCTCAGATTGGAGTTTCTCAGCAACGTAAGCTTGGTGCTTGCCCAACAATTCGGGGTGCAACTTAACGTTACCGGGGGCATACACACCGTGGACATTACCAAAACCAGCAGCAATGGAGAACAAGTCAGTGACCTCGCTGAAGGCCTTCTGGATATCCCAGATATCCTCGGGCTGTGTGTATAGAGCAGAGTTCTCGACGTCCTCGTTGTTCACACCATCTTCCTCACCACCAGTAATACCAATTTCCATCTCAAGCCAGCAACCAATGGCAGCCATGCGCTTAAGATACTTGAGACAGATCTCAATGTTTTCCTCCTTGGACTCTTCGGAAAGATCCAACATGTGCGAAGAGAACAACGGTTCCTTGTTGGCCTTGTAGTACTCCTCATCGGCAGCAAGCATGCCTAAATATCGCAACGGTCACATATCTGTCAATGTTTCTTGCTCAGCTTACCATCGAACCAGGGGAGAAGCTTCTTAGCACAGTGGTCAGAGTGGACAACAACAGGGATACCGTAGGCCTTGGCAACGGAACGGACGTACTAAAGCCGATGTTCAGCTCAAGCATTACAAAATACAGCGCGCTACTTTACCTGAGCACCAGCAACGGCACCAATGATGGAAGCTTCTTGGTTCTTGTTAGACAAGCCCTTTCCGGCGAAGTAGGCAGCACCGCCGTTTGAGAATTGGATGATGATAGGCGACTTGATGTCACGGGCGGCTTCCAAAGCAGCGTTGACAGTGCTATTTTTAGAGGAGTTAGTGAACTTGAAGTCCATGGCATTTAAACCACCGACTTCCCCACAATCTACCCATGCACGCTGTACGCGCCTAAACGAATCCCTCGTGTCCCCCTTTTCCCTTTTCTTAAGAAGACATCACGCATTTACCTGGTAGAAGTACAGTTGATAGCAGGGATAGCAAAGTTGTTTTCACGGGCTAAATAATAATATACATTAGCGATATACAGTGCAGCATTATAATGCTTACCATAAGCAAAAAGCTTGCGGACGTCTTGTCCAGTGATAACACCAGCGGGAACAATATCGAGAACACCCATGTTTATGAAAGTAGAAAAGTGTGTGAAAAAGAAGCAAACAGAAAGAAAAGGAAGTACGAGGCCTTCCGACTATTTATGCCCCAAAATTAATCAGGTTTACATCACCATCCGATTTGTCCCTCACCTGAGGGAGAGACACCGTGCGGGGCCAGCCCCGCACTTACGCTGCGACATTTTCATTGGTCAACTCCGCGTCTCTTTCCATCGGACATCCAAACACCACAGTTTCCCAAGTGACATGAACGCAAGAATTTGGTGCTGCAGGAAAGCACCAAGGATACTGTAGACGGAGCACAACCGTCACTATGCCCCGGTTCCGCTTGAGGATAGGGATCACAGAACGGGCATCATGGGCCTTGGAGAGACAGGCTTTCATGGATTAACCTAAACGCAGCTCCCGAAGTTCTCCGCCGGAGAATCGGCTCATATGAAAATGACAGAAAAGGAAAACCGTGTTTCCCGCTATTGCCCCTTGTTGTTCAGAGATTTGACTTCCACTGTACCACAAAGCAATTTGGTCAATGATCTACACCGCTGTCTTATATGTACAGTTGGGAGGCAAACAGTGCAGATTCTTCCCCGAAATTTTTGCTTCCTCTTCCTTTTTTAAGCAGCCACGTAGTTTCCATTAGGTGTATATCAAGTAGCATGTCTTTGTATCGCCTTACTCACATTTGACAAGCAAAATTGAATTTTGAGGAAACCAAAGGCGTGATCAAATTAAAGACAGCAACTTGTTAGAAATACCTTAGCACGCATCTCCTTCTCCTGCCTCGTCTTACCAATAGTATAGTCTTAGAGCCTGTAAGTGGGAAAGGTCACTAACGTACCTCTGCACAATGAAATCATTGCTTATTGGGTAAACACGGCATTAAGAACGCTTGCAGTATTGACAGATCTGTTGCTGCTAGGCGCCGTCACTCCACCGACTTAACGGTCGCAGTCAATGATTTGACGTAGATCTGTTGTCAGAGTTCGCTGTCTTAGCCAGAAATAATAGTATTAATCAAAAGCTGAAATTATCTACTTTCCACTTTTTGTTGAGTCAAATAATCATTTCGAAATGCTTTTTCAAACCCAAGATGGCGCATAGTCCATCGATGAGTACCACTTGAATTAAGATAAAAGCAATCGCTTCCTAGAGTAAATTCGTTTAGCGCCAACTGATGCAGAACTACATGAAAACTCCATTTATTTCAAAATTTCGGCAAAATTCTGTAGACAGGCATAATACGGTGGATGCTAACAATATCGCTCAAGTGCATCTACTAGTTGTCGAAGAAGGAATGCAACCTCCTGCGCTGGCAAGGAATCTTTATCCTCAGCCAATGATGTAAGTAACCTGTGATTGCTGTCCGCGTCCAGTAGTCTTTTATCATTTGAGTTCCCTTGTCCAGGCAGACACTGCAAAAATGACAGAATAGCATCTGTCATATCGATCATATTTTTCTGTTGGAGGCGAACTACTTCCACCTGTTCTTCCGGGGCTAATCTTAGGTACATCGCGATCATGTCACCATGAATTGTATTCTTCTGTCCGCCCGATAGTTGACAAAACCATGCTTGGAAATCCCGGGTGGATCCTAACAGCAGTGAAGTGGGACCGTACGCCATGATACGTTCCTGAAGAGCTAATAAAAGCTTGTACAAGCTTTCACTAATGCGATGAATCGTTACTACGCCTCCGGCGACAGTACAACCAATAATTGGTTCAACTTGGTCCGCTGACTTGGACAGTTTTTGATCATCCTTGCGTAGGTCTGCTGTCCATGGAATCAAATGAGCCGTTAGCTTGTTCTCTCCTTGCTGAAGCATGTATTGGGTCCGTAACGACCCAAGTTTAGGCTTGATGATGATATCTGGATAATGAAACGAAAATAATTGTAACAACCGCCGTTCAAACGATTTGTCCTCTGTCGTCCAAAGTAATTGAGCTTAATGGAAAATTTTAGAACAACATTACCTGGATCATCATACAGTGCCACAATGCCTCCAGATTGACATGCTCCAACCGCTATACGGCTATTGAGCATCAATGAATGGTGTACAGTGCGAGCGACCGTATCACTACAGTCCTGTTAGGCACCGTTTCTTCAGATTTCCAGAAACTCACCTTTTTAAGAACTCTAATTTTCTTGTTTCAGCGTTGAACCTGTAAAATGAAATAGACTCCGTCTGTGAAGTGATGCAAATGCGATCTCCAATAACATGAATAGAAGTAATTAAAAAGCGAAGAGATTTGCAAGCAATCTCTTCTAGCCTAAGAAAAAACATTTTAGCAAAACGTGCCGTAAAAGATGTAGCCTACGTACTTTCCGCTGTCCGAATTTAGGCGATATAGGTATAACACGGAGCCGGCTGAAAAAAGTAACCTGTTCCTTACTTAATTAATAGATTCAAAGCTTGAATACCCAGTCTACCCGGCAGAATGTGGACAAATAGCAAATACGCCATCTTCAAGGTTATCTTTGTTCCAAATTCGACGCAGCTCGTAGCTAGTGGCTATGCGATGGCTGTTTTTCTCAAGACGATAAAGCAAAAGAGCACCGCTATCCATCCCAGATTTTGATACTGAGTTTGGCCGGCGAAACGGCTGGGGCTTTCGTGGATGTCCTAAACCGACACATATGTATTTGCAATGACGATCGCGGCGTGGGACATCCCATTCTGAAAGCAGTGAGATGACCGTTGATAGGACTTTTTCTTAAAGAAAAAAGCGAGCTTACCTGCTGAGGAGAGGACTCTGACGCCACTTCTTCTAAAGTTATCATCGGTACGGATTATGTTCTCCACTGCAAGCGTACTGCCGCTAATAAGTTGTTAACGATCATTCCTGAACCAAGGAAGAGACAGATTACCTAAATGTATCGATTAATCTCACCGTGTTGTTTTGTGCTGTGCCGTCAGAAGATGAGGTTATCGTAGTAACGTAGTCATTCCTGTTATCGTGCAGGACTTTGCGTGGCGTCTAATTAAATTTTTCATGAATAAAATGACAGAAGAATAGTTGAAGGATCAAACCTCGCCGAGAGTAATTTTGCGTGTGTTTGGCCGGCTGTGCTGACCAACCTCAAGAAATTGTAACTTGCAATCTTCTACCACCGCAAGCACCTTCGTATCTGACGATAGCACAAAATCTGCATCAAAGCAGACGATTGCGCTGATAGATGCGGGCTTTTGCAAGAAAACTTTTTCAATGTCAAGAGATTCATGACGCAATTCACTGCATTCGATTCTCCAAAGTTGATCCGAGAAAACAAAGGCTGTTTCGGTGGTTTCCCCAGTAAAATGAATCGTATATGTGCCTAAATCGCAGATTACAGGAGGTTGGCATAGCAGCGGCACACATGAGGATAGTCCTTGAAAGAAGGCAGGATTGATCCGATAGCTCAGCAAGGAACCTTGTCGTAATCCAACCAGAAGATGCTGAATAGGCGCTTCGGGGTTTCCTTTGCCATTGCTCAAAACTGTTACTGAAGATGGGACAGCAAACTCTCCTACAGCAGTAGAGCCTGATGATATTGACACAATTAGATTTACCTGTATGATACTATAAACCTAATACCTAAGTTTTCCTCATGTAAAATATCAATACTTTCATGATCAGTATTGAAAAAAAGTAGGCGTGCCGTATAAGTTCCGACCATAAGGATCGATGTATCACCGGTTCTGGCGTCATTACTTATATATATTAAGCATTTGTGTGAGCCTTTGTTTCAAAAGCATAACCTTTTCACTTACGTTCGTAAAAAATGGCCTAAGTAACTGGGTTGTGTATCAAGAAGTAGTGATGTACCGGCCTTAATATAGAGTGCGGGACTAAAGCGATGCCTGAGCATTCAATCGCAACGTTAACCACTTACCTTGGCAAACTACCTTGGATATCCAAAATATGAATTTGATATATTTGACCGTCAGACACGCATATGGCTAATCTATAGGCACTTTCTGCGATATTCCAGATGGTAGCAAATATAATGATGCACGATTCCGGTAGGTTAAGTTGCGTAACTTTCCATTCTAAAGTGTTTCCTAGATCAAAGGGCTTAGTACGAGGCAGATACTAGGGGAAGAAATATACCAAGGATACTATCGATTATAATTAACCCATATGCATGTACTTGGAGCAGATGTCGTCGCCCAGTTGTGTCGATAATGGAGTCGACCATTATCGTATTTCTGTTGGATACTATGCCGATAGAATCTGTGATATCTACGAGCCCTTCACCTAAATACAGATCAGAATGATTCCACAGGTTCATAGAACAAGAGCACTTACTGGTTTCCAAAACCGCCCTAGTAGCTGAAGAAGAAGAACCAACTAGGCAAGCTAGCTTTTGACCCTCGTCCAATGATACATACGCGCTCCACAGCTTGTTTACGCTAACAAACGCCAGCAAATCAAAGGTCACTACAATTTTCACACTTGTGCCTTTTAGTATACCCTTTCCATTCTGATGCTGATTCAGACAAAACTCTTGTATCGATTTCGCGCCCAATTATACACAGAGAACCTTGGCGATCCTGCCCTGAGCATGTAACAAGCGCATTTTGATGTCCATGGACATTGCTTGCAACCTCAAAGTCAACAATCGGTGCTCGGTTCGTTAAGTTATCCAGAACCACGGTAGGTGCCATTTCTTCGTGAGAGCATATTGAAAAATCGCAAACCTTTAGAACGTCGCGATCAGTTCAGCTAAAGGAAATCATCTCTGATCATTTACCGCTATAACTTGGCTATCCGCGCTCTCTCCAGCGTACATCAACACATCACCAATACAATTATCTGGGGAATCTTCCAGGAGGACTGTACCCAGATAACACAACGCCTGACCAACAGGATTCACTTGCGCCAATTCTGTCCATTTGATATGGTGTCGGTCTGATACATCCATCTTAAACAAGTAGCCATCCGCGGTACCCACATAAATCATCGGGTCGTGTGCATCCCCACGTAGTGAATAGGCCGTAATCATTGAGACTATCGATATGGTGAGTTTCTTGCTGCTGATGCTGGCCATTAGAATCCTTACGTTCGATATTATTAGGTGGCGCTGAAAGCAATCGGGTTCTGTAATTGACATCTCCAGTTACCAAGTCATCTACCGTTAAGATAAGGAAATCATTCTCCTAAAATAAAATAGTTATAATACCACTGTGTTAGTATAGAACGCTTACAGTGATAAGAACAAACGCTTCACGTAAGCAGGAGAGCGGTATTAACATTATCGGCAGAGAGTCACCTAGGATATTTGTCAGTTTCACATAGCTAACACTTGTTACTCGAAAAAATACTTGCTTTTACTGAGTTGATATGCACCAATGCGATCAATAATAATATCCTCACAATCCGACGCATTGATCGCATAGACAGCAACGCGACAGATACGCTCTACATCACTGTTCCATATCAGTCTACGTGCTCTTACACGATTAGAGCTTACTTGTAAACTGCAACAGCCAACAAAATCCTGTCGTATGAGTCACTGCTGGTATGCAAAAATTCCATATGCCAGATGATCCCTTGCTCTTCTGGCGAACCCATCTACCTTCCAATATTACTTTACGTCGTCGCACAGATTATTCTATTTACCCCGATAATAGGATTGAATCGTGTACGGGACATGGACTCTTTCAGAAACATAATATCAAACCGGTCTTGATATGAAGTAATGGCAATGGCGCGTGAACTACAAGGTCACTGAGCATTAATTTCTCAATTGCTTCGAGACTTACTATGGATCAATAGCGAGCTTTTTGCCCACTTTGGTATACTCCATTCCTGGTTCATCCAATTGTACCTTTATAGTTTAGTTAGATTTCGTGTTAGGTATCACACTGCGCATGGCGTACTTGTGCTAGAATTTCGAATCGGCCATTTTCTGCAAGTTTTGACGGCTCTGGCGAGTTTATGGTCCAGAAAACTAAATTTCCATAGTCTGATACTGCTACAATGACCTCTTCACCGGGAATCCGCGTGTGTGGATTCTGTCGTATGTTCATGGTATATGGCTTTGCAATGGTATCGTCCGAATTTTTGTGTTCGTCATGAAGTTGATCAACCTCCTCGTCGTCGTTGTCATCAAATCGACATTTCAGTAAGCGTGCATCGTTGATTGTGCCAAAAAGAGGCTGCTCAAATTGTTTTTTCAGAACGGAATTGTTAACTTCGGGCAATATACGCGTCAGTTTTAAGAGTTCCAGAGAAGTTCCCTACGGAAAGCGTAAATCCCAGAAAGCAGTGTAGGCAGTGCTACCTTCACAAGGATAACATCCGACGCATCCGAGCCAGAAACCGATCCATGAAGAATTCGCTGAACTGCGGTGCCATAACAAGTCGATCGATAGTGTACATACATAATAAAGCCGGTACAACTCTCAGGTAGCAGAGCGCTTCGGGCTTTGATAACTTGTTCAAGCAACTCGTAAGAGGCACAACTTTCTGCCTCTCGTGCACAACGTTCATGTATAAAGCGGTCACAAAAGTCCCCAAAATGAACGCTGTTCAACAATTTTGATTCTCAAGCATACTCATTCAACAAAACAATGCGTTGTCATCGATGTGGATCAGGAAGAGTAGAAAATGATAGTTCTTCAGGAACCACCTACTGTGTAGGATGTGGTGAGGTAATGTCGAATGTTATATTCTACTATGCCTTATCCTAACATTCCCGACAGGTCTTGGAGGAGAACACTATCGTTGCGGAAGTCGCATTCCAAGAACTTTCTGGTGGTAAAACTATCCTACAAGGTTCTTTTGCAGGAGAATCAGGTATGAAAAAAATGTGGCAAACGTTTGTTAATAATGAATTCAGGCCGCATTTCTGGAGGCGGCATGTTTGGCCGAAGAGGCGGCAAAGAAGGTCAAGAACAGGCTATGGATAACGGTGAGTCTTTGTGATCTCATCTTTTTCAAGCTTTTGCTAATCCTGATGCAAATTATCTCAAGGCCGACAAAAGATTGCACGATTGGCATACGCTCTCCGACTTCCCGAACGTTATCGTGAATCAGCACAAAGATATTACAATTTAGCTGTCATTAATCGATTCACAAGAGGACGTAAAAGCGATCATGTTGCAGCAGTTTGCCTGTACATCGTTTGTAGAAATGAGCAGAGCTCCCAGATGTTAATTGATTTCTCGGACCTGCTGCAAGTAAGTGACGGTTTAGTTGGCTGCATTTAATGTATTCGGCTAGACCAATGTCTTCAACCTTGGTGGCACCTTTTTAAAACTCGTCCGCGTCTTATGTCTTAAACTACCGCTTGTTGATCCATCCATCTATATCTCCCGATTCGCAGCAGCGCTTGATTTTGGTGATTACACACAACGTGTAGCTCATGATGCAGTGCGTCTAGTACAGCGTATGGACCGTGATTGGATTCGTACCGGACGAAGACCTGCGGGTATTTGTGGTGCATGTTTATTGATTGCTGCACGTATCAACGGCTTCCGTCGTACAACTCGTGAAATGCTTTATATTGTCAAGGTTGCAGATGTCACCATTCAGAAAAGGTATGGGAGCGAGAAAATGGCTTCAATTCATTTATCTTGCGTCGTAGATTGAAAGAATTCGGAGAAACTGAATCAGCAAAGTTATCGGTGCGGGATTTCCGAACAATGTGGCTCGAAACAGAAGCAGATCCTCCAGCATACGTGAAAAACAAAAAAAAGCAGAAAGAAGGCGAAGAAAGTGAAAGAAGAGGCCACGAAAATGCTCGAAGCGAAGAAACCGCGAATGGGGAAATCGCAGAGCACCAAAATAATGCAGGAGATAAAAACGTCGAAGAAAACCAGCTTGATAAAGAGCAAGATCAGCTTACACCTACACCATTGCAAGAGGAATCAGCGGAAGTAACGAAAGAGGCGACGCAGGCGTCGTGCGATGCTGCGGTCCTTGTAGATGGTATAGCTTTCCCAGATAACGAACAAACGCAGGTTGAAACACAAATTGAAACGCAGGTTTCAACAGATGAGGAAGCAACACAAGTAGGAACGCAAGTTGATTACATTATCTCTAAAGAGGACGAGGAGGCAACACAGGTCGAAAAAGACGCATTATCAGATGGCGAGAGAAACAGCACTGAGAGCAATAGTTTCGATGAAGATGGTGCACCTTTAGCAAATCCAGAACTTGACAAGGAGACAAAGTTACTGGAGGAAGAGATGGAAGGTTGGATGAAAGACCAATCTTTAATATCAGCTACCGAGGCTTTGGGTATGGATTTAAAACATGGGAGAGGAAGATGAAGTCGCTTGTGTCTAACATCATACTTCATAGAGAGCGAAATGGCAGAAAAGGAGAATAAAGCCGATGAAGACGAACGTTTGTCTGATGTGGACGATGACGAAGTTGAAGCAATGCTGCTTAATCCTGAAGAAATTAAATTGAAGACCACAGTGTGGTTTAATGCCAACAAAGAATACCTGGAAGAGATGGAAGCCAAAGCAAAGAGACTGGAAATGGATCGAAAGAATGGTGTTCATCCGCGAAGGGTAAGTAGTACTAAGACGATACGGATCGTGGTTGTAACCCTTTCAACAGAAAGGACAAAAGAAGAAGCGATTACCGCAAGCCTCCACACCGGCGGAGGCGGTGATGAGTCTAGTCAAGGCGAAGAAACTGTCCAAAAAAATCAATCAAGCGGTTTTCGATGATATGTTTGAGACGCCGGAGTCTATTGAAAGGATCAAGGAGCGGGATAGAAAGAGATCGCGTCAGAACACAGAAGTTGGCGGAGTGACGGATATGTCTGGTTTCGAAGTCGTCGAAGAATCCGGAGAGAGCCCACAACCGAAGAGGGCGAAATCAGCTGATGGAACTGCAGAAGAGGAACATGTCGATAAGGGAGTAGAAGACGAAGACGAAGAAGATGAAGAGGAAATGGATCTTGATGACATGGCCGACGATGAACGACTACTGCGTGAAGCACGAATGAGAATGGGATGGGATGAAGAAGTAACTGAGGACAATTATTACGATTACGATTAGGCAGCAGAACCATATATCTTGTAACATAAAATCGATGCCACGGACTGCAACCCACTGTTAATAGACCTATTATTTATCTCAACTGTATCAAACCCAGCATGTCTGTCCTCATCGTCAGGTCGACGGAAATGGTACACAAATGGTTCACCGCACGAAGGATTGTAGTTAGCTGTTTAGTTTAAGTACGGATCAAGTACGTTCATTTAGGTTTTGTTTTAAGTCATGGTAATGCAATAATATAATAAGCAGAATGATGGTTGATATCACGAAACTGTAAAGACAAGAAGTTTGCGGCTGAGAGTTGTATTCACTATTTATATCTATGCAGCTCTAGCAGTATGCGCAGTAGCCTGAGAAGTTTCTTTTTTTGGGGGAGATAAAGCAATGTACGATCGCTAAACAGAAATAATCTTGATATTTACATTGTATGATGAGGGATGATGATGCAAAATCTGAAATGCGGATCAACTGCAGCAAAGCAGCTCATTCATAAACGGCGCTGCTCTTGCTGTTTTTCAATAATCTCATCGACTATCGCGTGTCGGAACTGTTTGATGTAATTCTAGACGTGTTGACGTCAGTCAAAGATTAGATTACCATCTTTCCCTAGCGACAAACTCAACTTACAGAGAAAGTGGAGGTACGAGTGCCGACAAATCTCTCGGCCCAAGCGCATACTGTCGCATCCACAAACATCACCAGATGATCGGTTAGACTTTTGTGCGGGTCCAAGGGTGATCGGATCTGAGTTAGAGGCGTTCTCCAGTTTAGTGAGAAATCAGCCATGAAAAATGTACAAGGAAATGCGTCCAGAATTGGTTGCAGTTGAACATTGGTTCGTGGTGATGGAGCATCTGTGGCTACGTAGAGTACCATCTCCTTTAATCTTGCACATTCAGCCAGACGAGATGTTATGCTCAGTTTATCCAAGTGTTCTCGTAGAGCTGATGGTGCTTTCGGCAATGGGTATGCAGCGTGCGTCACAATCTTGCTGTTCATCTGTTTGTTGTTGCTAGCGCCAATAAGATCGTCCAATGTTGTCTCCTTTCCAGTCTTGATATTCCAGATCTGGTGCACAAATTCAGGAACTCGATCTTTCAAGCCGACTAAGAAAATCCCATCTCCTGCGCGTATATGGGCTGCAACAAATTTCGGTGGCGTGTATTTCCCCTGTTCTTCCAATACTTCTTGGGCCTGAATTGGATCTAGAGGCACAAGTTCGTTCTCTTCCATGTCAAGGCCATTTAGGAGTTGATCTATAATAATAGCTGAAGCTTCAGTGATCGCTTTGTGACGGAAGATCAAGGCTTGTTGTATCCGCAGCCGGTATTCTTCACTTTCGGGAGAATCAATCGAAATACGGTCGTATCCAAAAATACCGTAAAAATGAAGTAATCGATGACGTACAGCTGCAAGTTCCTTCATGGAAATTTCATGTCGATAACGTGGATTTGCTGGTTGGCCTTCGCCTTGATAGATATGCCACTGGTATCGCTAGTATTGTAACAAGGATAAATATGGGCAATCTAGCATGAAATCACTTACGATTTCATCTTCCATAAGAAACATATCTTCCTTTTGGAGGTCCAGTTGCTCTTGTAAATTCGCGAGAGACATGTCTTGTCTTTCGATAATATTGATCCCGAGTCCACCTTCTTCTTCACTACGCGTTAATCGATACAAATCCGTTGCGTAGCTCCAGGGAACAATGACATATGTCGTGAAATTGTAACATCCAAACAACGGCGGTTCTCCTTCCACAGGTACCACAGGTTCAAATTTGATTTCGTTTCCCTCGGCGTCAAAACAAAGATCGTGGTAGTCTGGATTGGTCATATTTCCCAACACATTGTACAAGCCAGGTGCAGGGGACCAACCATTTGCATAACCCAGAAACATAGGAGGAACAACCAACGTGCGGTTGAGATATTTCGCAAGCAGAGCCGCGTTAAGCAAGGTACTTCGTTGATTAGAGAAGCGCGAATATGGAAGGTAAGTGATATATTTTTCATTTTCAATAACGTTCAGGTCTTCTAGCTGTCGTGAAGAAGTGTCATCGCCGGTGCCCTGAGATGACCGAGAAAAGGAGTTATGCGAAAGTATGAATCGGCCTTGCAGCTGCACAATCTGAGAACCCAACACGATGATGCAAATCAGTACGAAGAGAACAAGTACAACTTTCCTCCTCAGATTATTCAGTGGGAAATACATTGCACACTCTGAATTCGTACTGACATGCAAAGGAAGTAAGGAGGAGTGGACGAGTTGAGGGCGAAAATTTTTTGGACTCGGCGACTGAAAGGGTATGTTTGTGCGACATTGGTATCAGCATGGGGCACTCTGGTGTCGAAAGGCAACGGATGCTAACATCTTATTTCTCCTCAAAGAACATGCAATAAAAGAAACATTTTTAAAAGGTTGATAGATTCTCGATCTACTTTTTTCTAGTCGAGATTTGGTCGATGTACACAAGCTGCAAGTAAATGAACTGCAGCAGATCTTCTAATCCCGCATCATAGCGAGATGAGGCAGGCATGACTAGTCAAAGTCAGAAAAGACACCAAGCCGCTAAAATCAGTGTTAAGGCTCTTAATGAGCTGTCCCTAATGGATCGGGTCAAGAAGTAGGCCGAAGGTCCAGTAAACTGGGCCACAAGTAGCCCCCGACGCCCGTAGGTCAATAGCTGACTCAAGGCACAGTAGATAGCGTTAAAGATATAAGCTGGTTTTCGTAGACATTACAGTCAGCGCAATCATCACAAGTAATACAATTTTAAAGGACGATGTTAATTTAATTTGTATAATTGCATTCCATCAGATACGCATCTGAGTGACCCGAGATACGTCGGAAGATCTTTATCTGACATGCTTTGTTAGAAAAGTCCTATGAACCTTAATTGTTCTATAGATAGATGCATAAATGTTTGGATGATTGGGGGAGCTTGTTGGCCCAACAACCACCGAGCCGCATTAAAATGGGCCGGACTTAATGAGCCTGATCTCAGGGTCAACCTATCCCAACTTCGAACCCTATTCAGTGCAATAGTGGACAAGGCAGTGACGGGCATTCAGTTCATATACCTACTCCATCTGGCAAGGCATCTCTTCTTATTTTCCCGTGTCACTTGTATGATCTTCTTTTCTTTGGCTTGTAAAGCTCCGAGGGGTGCAGGTGGAGATTGCGCTAGTTGAATTCTTCTATTGTGGCGTTTGTGCAGAAGCTACACCCTGCATTTGTAGCGTCTCTCAAAAATAAAGTTGCTCCTGCTGAAAATCGATGTCGTATCACGCCAGGAAGACGTGCCTTGTTGCATAAAATTCATCTCGCCACGCTGACAAGTCAGAGATCGATTTTTCAGAAAGTTTCGTCATACAAGTCTTGGTATCGCTTGGGTTATATAAGCGACACAGTGGTCTTTTTCTCCGCTGGTTTTCCCTTCTTCGCAATTTACAAGGAAAGCAGAGCACATAATGTCATGAGTATTCGATTTTTATATAGTCTTGTTATCGAAATGAGATGACAATCCGCAAGTCATGGATTACACTGTTGATGCAAAGCAGTATGCTCTTGGAATAGTGAGTTCTTACAGACAGCACTTATTGGATTTTGAACAAGCATTTGCGTCAGTTCGATATCCTCAGACGTTCATGTGTAATAATTTCGCGTTGGGAAGCGACGATCTTTTGCGCAGGGGAATAGTTTATTTTGCGTCAATCCAAGGAATAGTTCGCACCTTGATGACCCCATTTTTGTATTAAAGTGCTTCAGTGATGGTTTTTCGATATCCCGTCGGAAAGCAGTAAAAATGTCTCAAAATAAGAAAATGTCTCAAGATAAGAAAATGTCTCTTTGAAACAAGAAATCGTTTTTGCATTGTGGGTACTCTAGTGATGGATTCCCAGCATCCCATCGGAAAGCAGTAAAAATGTCTCACGATAAGGACAGGTTCCACCCAAAAATGAGCTGTATTTAAAGGGACGCATGGAATTTTTTTTTTTTTTCTTTGGCTCTGTCTTATATAAAAAATATCCCGGTAAGGATGTCAATCCTTCAAAATGTATACATGATCATTCATTCTCCATGTTTATATTTTAGCCTACAAGACCTCTGTTCTGGACCACCTTGGCTGAGTGAGCTCCCTCTTGTCACATTCGCTAAATGAAATGATATCCATTGGTATACACAGTTGTCACTCATCATTACATCCTTCAAGTCCTCGCCAGGTGCTGCATCGCCCAAGTCCTCTGTAGTGCTACCAATCTCGGCCGCATGGCCAATTTCTCTTTTCACTGGGCCCACCGGTCCAAGGTGCGGCGCTGGGAATACCCTTCGGGGGTATTCCCATTGACATCAAAGTATCTTTCATTTACTAACCGCGAATGAGTTTTTATGCTGCTCAAATAAATTTTGCGTCCATCTGGGGTCCAAGTTTGATGTAAGTAGAGAATTATTTTATCGCCAATCTATGTACTGATAACCGCGTAATTCATCCCTTCCTTAGCGCAAAACTGGCTCTTTGATGGACGCAAGATTTGTATAGAGTAGCGTAAAAATGCATTCAATAAGTAGTATATAAGAAGAATAAAAGGAGCATGAGTTCTTTTTCTCCCAGGCTCTTTTCAGATCTAGAAAATCGACTAGCCTCGATCTTAATCAAGCGGGTCGATGACACTGGGACCAGGTTGAGCGCCGTTTGACAAACAGAGGCATTTAATAAGAAGAACGGAACAGCTGGGGAACTGCATCCGTAGCTGCAAGCCGTCGGACAACTTGCAAAGCACGCTATCAACGCGGCTAATCGCTATAGATGGCGTTTGAAGACACGATCAAACATATCGATTACAAAGGGAGGATCATGTATTACTTACATGAAGCAAGGATTCCGGTGAACCATGTTGCGAATTTCCATAAAACGCGATATCTCTTTTTGGAAAAGATGTTCAGAACTTCTGACCCAGAATTTTTCGATGTGACTTGAACAGAGCGCAGCACCGTTCTTTGCCAAGCTGTCCATTGTCGCTTGTCTCATGGATAATTCAACGGCTGATAGTTTCATTGTAAATAAAAGAAAAACACTGCATTCCCTTTTGGAGTGGTAAAATGCTCAAAGAATGTCTTTTCAGTTTATCAATGATCCCCGAGTACCTGCTGCAGGTGATGCGCAGCGTGCATCCTCGACCAGCGAGATTCCTGTCAAACTATTGTATTCAAAATCAAAAGTCTATGTACACCCTTCATCGAATGCAGGCGATCAGATTCCGGGATATATTTCCCTCATTGAAAAGGTCTGTGAATATTACCTTATTCTAACGTACTGAACCATGACCATAGGGGTCACAAGAATACGTTGTGTCTTGGACTCCCGAAGCGCTGCTTTCTTCTAAAACTTCGGAAGCCTTTCTACAAGTTGATAACAATGCAGAAGATATGGACGGTTCAGGTCCAGGAGGTGAGAGTACCTTCAGTCAGATAAGCGTTACTTAAGAGTCATGACAGTTTCCATAATGATACCTTCATTTGACTCCGTACCCAAGGATTGTTCACCATACGTACTTGCAGCACCGATAAGAAACATTCATTCACTCTCTGTTCGTCCTCCATCCATGACGAAATATGGTAGCGTGGTTTTCCATTTTAAAGATGGCCATTCGCCGCCACCATTCTGGTTCCATGATGATGAAAGTCGGAGCACGATGTTACAGAAGAAAACTCAAGGCGGGAAATTTTCTTTGGATGAAAAGCAACAAGTTCACTGGGGTGGGGATGAATTCTTGGATCGTCTCCGCCGTCTAATCCCGGTTTCACAGTATGTTTGATTACGCCGTATTGCGTGCGGTGACATTGATATGGATGCATTTGCTCTAGATCTGATGGTGATAAGCACTTGTACTTCGTTGATCAGAAATCTCCTACAGCGGTGGAAAATCACCTGGATGGAATACGTAATAGAGCGTCATCACCCGACCTATCCATCGTTGGTGAAAAAGAGAAAGTCAGTCAAAACGAGAACGCAGATCTCTTCGCCTCGGCTCAAATGGATCCAGTTGTAGCAGTACGCTTTTTACCCTGTTGTACGGAATCGTACTTATTACTATATATAGACAATGAAAGAGGCAAAATGGGTCATCATGGAGAAGCTATCACGAGTAACAAAATTCTGCAGGACCATCGCAGGTACGAGGTTTTCCGGTAATATAGTCACCTACTTAATGCGCAAACCATCCCCTGTAGACGATATACTTGGTCGCACTGCATTTCAAGATATGTTTAACAATGAGATTGTGAGAGAGACAATGGATGATTACGACCCTGCTCGGATCTACTTGGCTAAATGGGCGGCTAGTATAGCAGCTCAGGCCGAAAAATCCATGCCTCTAGATAGGAAATACCTCGATGTCGGTATCTGGGGTCATAATGACTGGCAAGAAGAAACGGCTCTCGGCATCTTTGAGATTCTGAATGTAAATCAAAATGAAACGTACCTACATAACGTTTCTAACAAGTTCATTGCAGTCAGAAAATGATTCTTCTATACCAACACTTACTCGCCGAGAACCGGTAACGCCGCAGGAATGGGCGTCGTTTTTCGATCAGAATGGAAAATTGAGCGTAGGAGAGCCGTACTTACGGAAAGTTATCTTCAGTGGAGGGCTAGGTCCCACCTTACGCAAAGAAGCATGGCTTTTCCTGACAGGTGTCTTTGCATGGAAATCGACCACAGCTGAACGAGACCAGCTACAAAGAGAAAAAAGGTACAATCCAGTTGGCACACATTGTGCTCATTGCTTTCCATAGGCAGTTGTATGAGCAGTTAAAGAGTCAGTGGGCAGAAAACGAAGATTGCAAATCAAGCCCAGACTTCCAAGATCAAAAACACAGGATAGGTAAGAGAATATTATTAATCACGTAAAAATACTAATTCTCTGTGGAAGATAAAGATGTGCATAGGACGGACAGAACACATCCTCTATACTCAAATGAAGACATGCCCAATCCAGACCCTCTCATGCATGGTGGTACTAATCAGAATCTGGAAAATCTCAAAAACATTCTCTGCACGTACAACATATATAACCCAGGCCTAGGTTGGTCCTAATTGTCCCAGAAAGGAAAATAATGACACATCATCTGCAGGCTACGTTCAAGGGATGTCAGATTTAGTGTCACCGTTATACGCAGTCATTGAAGATGAGGCTCTCGTTTTTTGGGCGTTTGTCGGATTTATGGAGCGTATGGTATGTGCATGTTTATAGATATACTTGGTATACTGACATGTTTTAGAAATCCAACTTCCTTATGGATCAGTCAGGGATGCACAAACAGCTGACGGTCATGGATATGTTGATACAATTCATGGATCCAAGTCTAGCCAAACACTTCAAAAGCACCGGAAGTTTTAATCTATTCTTTTGTTTCCGATGGCTGCTGGTGTGGTTCAAGCGCGAGTTTGCATGGGAGGATGTATTGACGCTGTGGGAAGTTCTTTGGACGGACTATCCATCAGACCACTTTCATCTATTTGTAGCGCTGTCCATCTTGGATAGGGTAGGTTGCTTCTGATTTTCATTATTTCTCCTAAACTATGGCCTGTTATAGCATCGCACCTTTATGATAGAGAATTTAAAGAGCTTCGATGAAATCCTCAAGGTAAATACTTGTTCTGCGAAGATATTCATTATAACTAACCTTTTCTAAGTACATCAACGACCTTGCAATGGACCCAGATAAGTCTCTGGGAGACACGCTTCAAAGAGCCGAAATTCTTTATTATCAATTCAAGCAGCGAGTGGAAATGGTGGACGCTAAACGCCAATATCTGAATGAATGCATATCTACAAGTCAGACGAAGGAAGAAAAAGAAGATGCCGAAAAGGATCTGAGGAGGTTACCTATCATTAATGATGATCTCAGGGATCTCCTTGCAAAGCACAATGATACAAACTGAATAGGAAGACGACTTGAATTGATTATGTAGATAATAACGATGAAGTCAAATGAACATTATATGGAATACCACTAAAAATAGTCCTCAAAGGTTGGTGGGGGGAATGGCAGCATGTAGTGGGCTTCTCGCAGCTTTTTAAATCCTATTGCAGAGTCGGTTAATAGCACCTGAACGTTTTATCCGCTAAGGTAGCAAGCTGTCACAGCACGTATATATATTCACAAACGTTGTCTTGAAGCTGCTCTATTATATATCGTTTCTTTGAAAGCAAAATTTTGTATGTTGAACAAAGCTATCACTGCCAGAAATACGCCCTGTTGTAAATGGCATCATTGATCACCATGTCCATTGACGTGCCTTTAAAACTCTACTTACATCAATATATTCCCTCAATGGACGCGAAACTTATATAGGTTAGCGTAAAAAATGCCTTTATGGTTAGTAACTCGGGACAAAGCTTGGATCTCAGTTTACTGATCCCGGAGCAAAACCTACGCATTCGTAGGTGCCATGTCGATGAGTGCTCCACTATGATACTCCGATGCACGATTCTGTGGCACATGTGCAATCCATGCTTTGGCGCCCTCGGTTGATGGAACAAAGCGTTGTTCGACAAACAACCCTGCAACTCCATCGGCAGGAACTCTATTGTCTGCAATGAATAATTTTCCCATTACGTCCTAATCTAACTCGGAAAAATACTTTACTTTTGCTCTTAATGATAAGATATCTTTTGAAAGCCGACCACAGATATGAGACACAGCAAAAAATGCAGTGAAACCTATTAGTGTCTCGGAATAATAGAATAAAGGACTGTCTAAGTAAACTTGTTACCCGGAAACAGCTACAGATTAGAAAAACAGCATTCGGATGGCTCGCTGACTTGGGCTTGCTGTAGTATATCATTAGGGAGAAAGGTCAGTGACTTTTTTAAAAGCAGCTGCTTACTTTGCGAGAGATCGCTCAATGACGTGAGATGCTGTTATTAAGCTATTAGACAGGACGGATGGTCTTCCCCGAAACGAGAAACTTTTTCGAGAAAAGCTCACTTCATAGGAGGATAATCTATCAGTTTTAGAGGGAACAGGTTATGCAAGAAAGAATGGTTCCTCCGGATTTGCTTAAATAAGTAAGGTGAGAAACTTTAACAAGATTTCCAACTAAGCACGCGGCGGTAGAAATTACAAGACTAGAGACCTCAAATGGAAGTGACGTATATTGTTCTTGGGGGAGAATATATATAAAGGGGACCAAAACATGTCGCAATGGGTCTTTCATTATTGTACTCTCAAAAGTCAAGTCATGTTAGCTACCGATATTACATCCAACGAAGATTGTAAAACACTCAGCATATCTAAGCTTGATCCACGGATAAGCGAAAAGATGCTATACGATGTGTTCTCGCTCTTTGCTCCAGTTTCCCGAATTATGACCGATCGTCGAAAGGTGAGAGTCGTGGTGTGACCATATTGGTCATCAGGCCCTTTTATTATTATTATTATTGTACTATCCATCGGCCGAGAACACTGTGCCACGTCCACATTACCAGGCTCTTGCACAACGAAATCTTTATCACGATTAGATAAGATGATCTCGGCCAACCGATTGAAATCATTCTTTTTTCAACCACGTGAACTAGGGGTTAAGGGAAACTAAAAATCCCTACTTTTTTTTGTTAGTCCGCAAGAGGATATGACGGTTTCATCGAATTCCATGAACACAGGGCAGCAGAACAAGCGCTGCATGCAATGGATGGGCGGACGATGTTAGGCCAGGTATGACAATGTTTCATTTGTTTAAAGACCGCATACCTAAAACGGATCCCAAATAGCAAATCCGAGTTAGCTGGGCAACAACAGCCACCCCCGCCTCCCTTGATACAGTTACCACAGAGTCACAAGGTAACGGTGTCCTCAGCATGGCGGGCTATACACTTACAAAAACGGTAGATCTAAAAGCAACTGCTCCGTCATACGACGAAATATTTGCAGAAACATTACCATACATCACAACTGTTTGTGTTAGTAATCTACCACATGAAACCACACGTATGGCAAATATAGGGATACGGGAGAAAACGACTAACCATATGATGTCTATTGGTTTTAGGACATCATATCATCAGCTACTTCCAACAGTATGGCTACGTTTCTAGCCTTAAACTGCAAACTGATCGACGGCGCGCCTTTGTCAAGTATGAAGACGTCATTACAGGAAAAAACGTCCGCTTTACTCACCATATGGTTAGACTGGATACACATGCCAATGCGGCGACCGCTATTTTTGCGTTGCAGGGACTTGACATCAGGGGTCGGGAAATCAAATTATCATGGGCGGATGAGAACCAAAAGAAATCTACAGACGATGACTCGGACTCCTGTGAAAGTACAAGGTTCGACCTGAATCGCATACAAATCCAGACTACACCAACAACCTGTGACACGTACATGACACGGCCGCCGGCACCTGTGGCAGGGTCATCCTCCACAGATCCAGGCAGTAACGCGGGCAGTGAAAGCTATGTCTGGAGCCAATACTATCATAACTCTTATTACAGCGGAGTATCTCATTGTAAATAGCCGAATTTCCCCATTTCACATATCACAAATTTTTATGCAAAGAACAGCAATATTAAATGAGCATCTGTTGTGCTTTCCATTGCACAGCGATGGTGTAATCCTTTACACAAATTTCGACTGGTTCAACTACTGAGAGCCTGTGCATTTCACACAGAAAAGCTGAGCCGTGTTCACTCCAAAAAAGTCCTACTCTTAAATTGTATGAATGAAACACAAGGGAAATGCAACCTGATTAAACCGTACAAAACGCTATTGTGTATATCACAAGCTCCCTAAGTTACACAACGTTTGACCCCATGGGTATGCAATGAAGTCCAAGACATTGTTTTGGCTTATAGATTTTCCCATTACTGTGATCTCAGCTTTTGTTCACGGAGAGAACGTCTTGTATAGCTTTTGCGAATGGTATTCAAGTCAATTAGACAACGGTTTGGGCTATGGAAAGGAGATCAATGTTGCTTTGACCAGATCTGCGTCTCTTCCAATTCCTTTTCATCGAAATAAAGCGTCTACAAAGGCTCACTTCCACTGCCATCTGGGTGGGCCTCCAAAATATATTAACGGATTTCCGCTTGACGTTGTGATCATTGAATATCACACCATTCAACATTTGTGGGTGATGCAACGTATGACAAGAAAACATTGTCCATATAGAATCTGGAGCACAGTCGTCATAATAGTGCATACCACCTTGTTCTATACCTGTACTTAAGGCATGTACATTCGTCTTTTGTGTTTTAGAACTCATGCCTTCAATCATGCAGATTTTGTTTGTTGTTTCCCACGGTTATTCAGGAATTTGAAGACCCTGAACACCTGTAGCGAACAGCTAATTTTCATACCGAACCATGGATGGTACCTTATGCGGTGCTGGTCTGCTTTCCAAATCAGCAGCGCGTCTTGTACGAGAGGATTATTTTTAGATCTACATTTTGCACGATTACATTAGGATGCGCTTATATTGGAACGCCATGTTCTGGATCTATCGGTTAGAAGCAATTAAAATAGACATCTCCATCATCAAAGGGCAACAAACGAAGCAGATCGCATATAATTTGCATTACAGTACCTATGTCAGCATATCTAGGAGTAATCGCGCACTGTTTATTGAGATAGTGTTTTATGCCACTCTGAATAAATTTTGGGCCTCGACAGATCCAGTTTGCTCTGAAAAGGAAATAAACATGCGTATTTAGCATACTAGTTATGGTAAAAATATCAGATACTATTTGCATAAATCTGCTTCTCTCAACGGGCGTCAAATTTGGTGGAGCAAGTATAGTCTATTTCATGGTTAGTAAATACAACGATGCATTGCTATCTTTGTAGTTACTTCGAATGCCCCTCCGCTTGTGCTTATATCTATATCTATATATATATATATATATTTCGCATTTTACTAAGACATGGTATTAACAGTCGTTGCTTCTTGTCGTAAACACTACCTTTATTGAAAGTATTGCGTGATCTAATCCCCCTGAGTTCATGTTCAGACGCACTGCAGTCATATAATTAGAGTGCCTTTGCATCTTCTGCAATGCTATGTTTCTTTGCGTATCAGATAGTTTGCCATGCATTGGATTGATAAAGAAAGCGAATAAAGTGTATGAAGTCAGAGGGAAAATATTAGTGGGCCCCGCGAGTACGCGTCACTTTTTCTTATCCCAAACGCCGTCTTTGTGTAAGATAGAACAATCCTATATCCAACACGCCTTCTGCGTAGGACAATGGAATCCTGTTTCTGACACGCCGTCTGCGTGAGGCAAAGGATCCTATCGCCTACACCTCTACTCTGCAGGATAAAAGTATCATATTTATTACACATCTTTTGTATGAAATAAAAGAATCGGGTCACTGACACGTCTTTTGCATGAGACGAAGAGCTCTATCTCACACACGAGACAACGAGACCCTGTCCCCGAACGATCTTTTGTCTCAGATAATGAAAAGCTGCATTGTTTAATGAACGCAAAAGGGCACATTTCAAAGCGTAGAGTTCAATAAACAGTAATGGTTTCCAATCAATGAGATGCTTCAGTGGAGCAGTGCAACAAATTCATTCTCCGAAATCCACTGCGAACCGGATGGTGACGGTGATGCTTGTAATGCTGCGCTCATTGGACAGACGAGTTCTGCTTTCTTGCAAGTTTAAAAGATGGTGGTAAGAGACGAGGAAGGTTTCAACCATGAATTGGCACTCATCGAGTAGCATGTTTATTGCCATCTTAGTTAGTCCTTGTTATAGGCGATTTGCATATTCCTCATCGTGTGCACGACTTGCCGCTGAAGTTTAAGAAGCTATTGGTACACTATTGTTTCAGGAGATAGCACCAGACTGAGAAACCTTGTCTCTGTTTGTATTAGGTGCCTGGAAAAATACAGCAGATCATATGTACCGGTAATATTTGTGACAAAGAGACCCTCGACTACTTGAAAACAATCGCGGGCGATATTGCTGTGGTGAAGGGCGATTTTGACGAGGTAAGGGAAGGTGCTAGGTGGGAAACCTTTTGACACGGTGATGATAGCACACAAACTTCCCACAATCCAAAGTGGTTACATGTGGCAATATACGTGTCGGCGTACTGCACGGCCATCAGATTATTCCGTGGGGTGATAAGGAGTCGCTGGATATCACCGCGAGACAAATGGAGGTGGACGTCCTGTTGACAGGCCATACACATAAATTCGAAGCATTTGAAAGAAATGGTCGCTATTTCATTAATCCCGGAAGCGCAACCGGAGCCTACTCGGCTTGTACAGATGTTGTGTAAGTTGTGACACTTTTTCTTTTGGGAGGAAGGGATGTATATATGTTTATTGTATCTCTAATATGCCTGTCTAGTGAACCTGTTCCGTCATTTGTCTTGATGGATGTTCAAGGTTCCACCGTGGTCACTTATGTTTATAGACTCGTTGATAATGAGGTCAAGGTTGAAAAACTCGAGTACAAGAAAGCGGACGGTGGAAGAATGCTTTGAAATAAAACGACAACTCCTCTAAGCTCTGTACTTCTGTGGTATATATCCGCCCGTCTCTACTTCTTCTTCCTCTTCTGCTTCGTCGTGTTCTTTCCACTGCAAGATCTGGTGAGTGAATCTCACCACCTTCTCCTCTTGATGTTCTTCTTTCCACTGTTTTTCGGCTTTTTTCTCTTCTTCCGTCCAGTCAGGAAGTTTACTACGCATGTACTCTTTCAATGAGATATATCCATCACGGTCACTGTCGAGTTCGTCAAACGCTCGGCCGATAATAGCCTTCACATGGGCTGCGTTGGGATCCACATCGCGTTCAAGTCCGTACATAGCACGAAGTTCTTTGTCATTCCACAAGCCATCACCATTAAGGTCATGTAATTTAAAAAATGTTACTTCATCTGTCACTTGGATCTGGTGTGAGTCGTGCATATGTCTACCATCAGCATTCAGTAACTTTCTCGAAGCAGAAGCGAAAAGAGAGCTTACTGTTCCTCGAAAATAGCAAAAGCCTTCCTTGAATAGGCTGACACAGAAACAGCCGAAGTTAGGCCTAAAAGCGCAAATAGAGAATACCTAACGATCACCATAGCCAAAGACCGTTACCACTTATAGAAGAAGGTTCTCTTACGGTGCACCAAACTTATAGTCCGCCGAATTTTTACCCAAACTTCTGGGATTAATAGCGAGACGAGGAACTTCAACCATCGAAAACTAACGAGATTGCAAGATGGAGAGCATCAAATGTAACATAGTAATCTTGGTAGGATTGGATTTGCTCTTGAAAAAGAAAAAATTCTAGGCATTCAAAGTCTTCAACGTTTGGTCGTAGCTTTGTGGAGAGACTGAGATTTGAAACAGTATCATGGCAGGCAAAATCTGGGCTGCATGTCCGGTTAAACATTTATCCTCGTTTAAGCCATTGCGTACCTGATGTCGTCTTTTTCCGAAAATCGCCTTCCTTTCTTATTTGTCACTAACAGTGCTTAAATGGCTCGCCCAAAAGCAAATGAAGACTTGCATTACAGCAAGCTAAATCAGGAATTGGAGGTTTTACGCCAAACTCTCAGACGTCTGCCGAGAATATCGGGTCAATTGATGGCTTGGAGCAGGATCTAGTTTCTACTTATGACAGACTCAAGCTATTTTTACTAACCGAAGTCTCAACGACAACAAAATGGAGAATCAAGAGAAACTAGCAGGAAGCTCTTAAGTACAACCGTGTGATACATGCGTATTTCCGATCTGTTTCTACGTGGATTATTACTCTAGCTAACAAGAATTTACTGCAATAGTCACTAAAAGCCTCTGAAATTAAGTTGATTGCAACCTACATGTATGAAAAAGCAGCAGGTGGAAAACCGGAATGGCGGGAAAAATCCGCTAATCAGGCTGTCGTGGATCGCATGGCTGATCAACAGCATCTTGGGTCGCTCCCAGTAACAGCCAAATCTCTGTCTGCTTTGCCTCATGAATACGTGCCTTTTCTTTATAAAATCCAATTGGAATTTCAAGATACCAATACTGGTTTTCATGCTGAAGTGCGAGACAAACCACCGTTTGGGTGGTTACACCAGAAGTGTGCCGACAACGTCCCGGAATATGTACAAACAGGAAGTAAACGGCGGCGAAACAAGTCTATCCGCGAATTAATACGAAAGTTTACTTCGCCACAAGAAATGATAACAGTCGATGCCATCAACTTATCAACTTCCTCACTGGATTTTTTTTAAAAAACGGTTACGCACAACAACATGGGCAGATCGCGCATTCGGTCAAGTTCCTGTACGGGAAAACTTCATCCTCGGAAGGGTGCTTCATGCCGGAGATACGATTCGCACAAAAAGGGGTGCGCCAGTTTACAATATTACCTAAGCAATCGTTGCGTCGTCCGTATTTAGCAATTGATGGCGATACTTTACGTTCACTGGTAGCAGATTCGAAAGGAAAAAGGTAAATTATTCCTGAAGAAGCGCTGTTTTTTGAAGTATTCAATTTCAGCAAGACAAAAAATACAAGACGTAAGTAAAGAAAACGAAAAGAATAAGAAAAAAGGGGAGAAAATGGATGATTGTTTACGCGATACTAGAATTGAAGACATGTTGGGTGACTCAAAAGCTAAATTTATGAATATTGCTCGAACTGATGGTCAAGCAATTGATTTTATATTTACCCGACGTAAAAAGCTTGAAGAGCTCAAGTTGAAGCTCACAGCAGAAGATTTCTCTGTTGATGAACTTCAACATGAATTTCAACTTTGCGAAGTCGACCCAGGGTTAAACGACGTATTTGTAGCGTCATACGGCTGTGGTGAAGGACAACATGAAATCAGAAGGTCCAGTACAGCAGAATTCTATTCGTTTGCTGGCTACCCTGACACGGATGAGCAAGTTCCGCGAATGAAACGGTCCCGTCCTGACATCGAGGAAATCGAGAGAAATATGCCCACGGCTAAGACTGGTAGGCTTAACGATTACGAACAGTACCTCACCTACTTTCTGTTGCACTGCCGTACGTTGCTCCAGTTCTATGACGAAATATTCTGTAAATTACGGTTCAATAATTACCGCGGACGCCAATCGGCATTGGACGAGATGGCAAACATTTTTCTATCAGGAGGACGAAAATACAACACGAAAACGAAGCGAAGACAGATGTTGCTAACCTTAAAAAGTAAGGATACGGTGCGATTTTCTGGTTACTGAATTTCCATCTTTTAATTATAGGCCACGTAAGTGGAAGCCAGCTGGACTTACTATCGACGAAAGGATCCCGCTAATTGCATACGGTGACGCAATGTTCAGCACAACGATGAAAGGAAAGAAATCTGGTCCGGTCAGACAGTGCCGCAAGAGATTAAATAGGAGCGAAAGGCTAGGAGAGCTTGTGGTAGTAGACATAGATGAGTATTTTACACCTAGGGTACGTACTATTATAACTACAGTAACAATTGCACTGCTAATAACTTTATCAGATATGCTTAATACCATCGTGTAGACAAAACACACTCCGGAAGGTTAAAACTAGTGCGCTAGGCGGCACAGATCTCCACGTGGTATTAGCCTGTAAACGCTGCCATACTGTGTCCAACCGAGACGTGAACGCTTCGCGTAACGTGCTTTACATTGTTGAGTATGTTATTGTACACAAAGCGCGCCCGGACACATTCCGTCGTCCAAAACCAAGATCGTAACAAATACGATTTATTTTATGGTGTAAGTCAACATTACCAGTTTAGATAGTCATGAGAATTGAAACATTGCCGTTTATAATAGGGCTGCACCATATCGGGTACCCAAACTTTGAACGCTTCACCCAGACCGATTAGTTCACAGTAAACCATCCAAGTAATATCATGCAATATCATGCAATACACAAAATGATTGGCATCTATTATATTTTAGCACATGCATTCCTTACAGATAATAAATAATGGGGACCCTGTCGTACCAATCTACTCTCTGACCGCGTCGATTGCACAGTTCTTCCCAAAAATGATACCGCTATTTGCAGAACTTTACAATACATGAATATATAAGATATAGCGACAGTCATTTTTAGGAAAATCCAGTATCCTTGGAAACAGACAGACCGATCATAGCAGAGTCCCAACGCACTCTTATCGCATATCCGCATAAAGTTTGCGAAGTTTCGGATCGACAAACTTCCTCTTCCTCCTCCCTTTTCCTTTTTTGCCATATCTCCGCACAGTTCGTCGCGCGAATCTAGGTTCAATTTCTTAGATTCAATGCTTTACAGTGCATAGCGTACTTGCCTTGTTGCAAGAAGTGTTTCCATATCGTCATCACACATGACACAACCCGAAATTGGTTCTTTCCTTTGATTTTCTCGGAACTCAGCCTTGAGAATAGAAGTACCACAATCGCACATTTCGTCCAACATGTCTACATCTGTATAGAAAGAGGTTAGAGCCGACCTTCGCTTGGTCTACTTACTTTTTACAATATCAACAAATGAAGAAACGATGTTGCATTCATTGCAGCTCAATTTCCACCGGGGGGCCGATGTGGCATCGAGAATCAATCGTCCTTTGCATGGATCGACCTCTCTTTCGGATTCAGGACAAGGACATACTGCGTTTTTCACCATAGAATGAGGACAGCTTGGATGGGGACAGTGATTACAGCCCATTCCTAATAAACCATTAGAACTATTCCTTTATCATTATTGCACAACCTTTTGCGATGTTTTCAAACGGAGGATGGTTGTAACAATAAGGACAGATAGGATATCCTGTTCCTTTTGATCCTGTGGAATAGAGCACAAGTTCAAAATCGTCAAGCGGCTAAAAAAGTTTGACATCAATGAATCATAGCTGTCTTTACGGACAATATGCTCACACAACGCAGCTCTCGATATAGTTTGATATTGCCATTTAATGGCAAAGAATACGTCTCGTCACAAGTAGCGCAATGCAGTCGATTGGGTTTCAAAGCGATATATTTCATGTATCTATTTGGATTATGAGATTAAGCTATGCGTAGGATGGATATAATACCTTTTGCATTTGCCGCATTTTGACAAGGGCTTTCCCGTTGCAGCAAGTGGTGAAAACGTAGCTTCAAACAGCTCGTCCATGCCTTCAATCTGATGATTACATGTTAACCCGTGGTACAATTTTCGTTCAATAACTTACATGCTTTACAAAATACGAGAATTTTTGATCAAAAATATTCAAAAAATGGTGCAAAACGTCCTTGTCTGGTGCCTTTCCGGACGCAATCAGACTTAACTGCTGTTCCATATCCGAACGCATCGTGGGGAGAGACAACTCCGGGTCTATCTTTTCTGTACAGAATGGTTCAAGCAATGGCTTCAACATCATATTCTCAACTTACGGTACCTAAATAATGTAAATCTTCTGCGAGATGCACCAGTTGAACTTACCCGTGAATAAGAACAATGCCCAAGTTAGTAGGGATTAATTTCCGGGAAGAACCCGACACTTGCACATAATTGCGCTGACAAATGTTGTTAATATGGGTCGGGATAGACGCGTCTGTCCCTATCCCATGTTGTTCCTATGGCATTTCAGGTAAATTCATGATAACGAATCAATCTCCTACCATAAGACCAATAAGTTCTGCTTCCGTCAGATAGTCCGGGGGTCCGGTTTTACCTTCCTGAATGGCAAGCGAGTTCACCTTCAAAACATCATCTTTTCTAAATTCAGGGATGTACTCATCGGTCTTGTTCATCCTTGAAAAAAAATCTGTAAGTGTCTCTTGTTTTAGGAGTTGTTTTTACCAATGCATGATTGATGCAAATCCTGGGTTTGTTACTCGTGATCCTGTGTTCTTTCTATTATTAACGCTTTGCTTATTATTGTTAGACATACCTTTGCATTCAAACAGCTCATTTCCTATTGAAAATACAACACGTGTAGACAGGTATTGCAGGTTTGGTGATAGTGAGCCGATAAAGGTACGTGCAATGAACTCATAGAGCCTCCAAGCGTTCCCAGAAAGCTCACTTTCATCCGCTATGTGGATTGGTGTTCTACGGGATGTCATGTTAAGAAATGTCTACGTCGTCAGTATGCTTACATAGGGGGATGGTCACCAACATCAGTTCCTCCTGTAGGCCTATCAAAGCCGCGGTCTAACAAGTCGCGACAATAATCACCCCTTTTTTTAAAAAAAATAAGTAACGAATGCCGATTGTTCTCGCATGTGTACCATATCGGGTGGCGCGCTTGTTCATTTAACACAGAATGAACATCAAAACTTTCAGGATATTTTGATGTTTCTGTTCGTGGATAAGATATGTAACCTTGCATATACAACCGCTCGGCGAGATTCATCTACAAGGGCCGAAAAAATAATTAGATTGTTTTGCACTGCATTGTCTGCATGAGTATGTACGCATTCGTTAGGACTGATTCCGAGATAAGATGATCCGTGTTTCAGCATCTCCACCTAAACGAAAATAATTCAGTCCAACTTGCAGCAGTCATCCTCCTGCTTACTGTATTTAATGCATGCGGCCTCTGTTTTACTTTCTTGTCAGTTGCAACAGATTTCACCCTAATTCCCAATTAGGAAACTAAGTTTTCGATGCATCAGGCGCCCTTTACCTCGCCCCTGCATGCTTTGCAGCTTCGATATTGTTGAGAAATAGGTAGGCTATTGCGCGATCAAACACTCGTTCTCGTTGCCACATGAGTTTGACGGGAATATCATCCTGTTTCACCGTGGCGGTGATAAACCAGAAAGCCTCGGGCTGAAAACTTTGGATACGATCATGTCGTTCAACACAAAATGAAAGGGTAGGTGTCTGACAAGGGCCGTAGCTAATCACCGTGGAATCCAGATTACCATATTTGCCTTGGAAGAACTTCGTTTGAAAACGAGTAAAGGCTACACCGACTTTGAGATCAAATTCTTGGCGTGCATCCACAGCTAACAATGAATTATATTACGAGAGCAATTATTGGTCACATTATCATTACCCTTGGCTTCATTCTCGTTGGGCTTAACTAGATTAGCCATGGATTTTTGAATTTCCTGAGCCGTAATAGCTAAGACGACTTAATTTGGGAATCATATATTGACATCATATTTACCTGAGAACCGTGCTCGCAAAATTTGATCCACTTTAGGTAGATGTTTCATATACGGCTTGCAGTTCTCGATCACCTCAAAGCAGATATTCTCGCCTTCACGATCACAGTCCAGCCACAGTACTAAATAATCTATCCCTTTCGCCTCGCGCTGCAGATGCTGCGTAAGTCTCATTTTTGGATTCGCTTCCGTCTTTTTCGTGCGAGCCCCAAAGAGTTTTTGTGGATCGACATCCCAGGAATTATATTCTTGTACAAAGTCTATTGAATAGACATGCCCAGTAACGGATGTAAAACGGAATTTGGCAGGTTCATTTCGAAATGTCGCGATCCATTCGTGAACAGGTGTAGTTGCTTTGATCGTGTCATACTAAAAATGGTATCAGCATAAAAACGCAACATGGCGGACTACCTTTCCCCCTGGAGCCAGTAAACGACTGAGGGATTCCGCCAAGGATGGCTTTTCAGCCACCTAAGCAATACAATCGATAAGAAGAACTGTCATTCGGGTATGTTAAGTACCATGAGAACTCTGCATTGAGCCATTGATAGATGTCAAGGCAGCAGTGGAAGTCGAAAGCGCCCCTTACGGTTCACAGCATTGACAGTCACCCGAGATTGAATAGGACGATGTGCAACAATCCAGCTCTTTACCGTTCCTTAAATGGTTTTTACTTTAGATGCACCTTGCGCGCTCCATAAAGAACAAAATTTGGGTTAAGAAGGATTAAGTGTGCCATTAACCATTAGAGTTCTTCACAGGGCCAAATGACTACGGAAACTTGGACCCCAATGAATGCTCGAGCTGCATAAACATATCCATATCTAATCAGTACTTCCTCATTGAAATCACAGAGCCATATGCGAATCCTGTAATGCGATTTTATGTTTTAAAAGGAAAAAAAAAGAGGTGTAAAAGAAAGAAAGAAAGAAAGAAAGAAAGAAAAAAGACATCAAGCGTAGTTGCAGAGTTGGATGGGATGTGCAATGGTTTACAGATAACAAAAAAGTGAAGAAATGTTTAAAGGCGACCCTGCAAAACATATTCGATGCTGGTGTTGATAAATTCCTTCTTGGGTGTCATGTCAAATCCGAAGAAGGCACTCAGTTGTTCTCGAACTAAAGTCATTTGTCAGTATCAATCCTTTCGTCTCTCTGTTCATTACAACGTACCTTGTTTCTTAGTGACACTCATCAAATTGGCTGTTGCGAGAATATTCTTAATCTCGGAGAGAATCTCATCATCTGAGGGGAACCCAGGTGGTGTCATTGGTTGCAAACCACCTTGTGATACTGGCACTGAATACTGACTTGCATAACCACCCATCATTGGCATTTCATATTCACTTGGTTGGGCCATCATTCTACTTCCAGCAACACTTCGTTGGTCGTACATCGCACCAACCTGTTCTTGTGGCATCATGTAACTTGCACGATCCTGTGGCATCATATAGCTTGCACGGTCTTGAGGCATCATATAACTAGCTCGATCTTGAGGCATCATGTAACTTGCCCTGTCAGTCATCATGGGTGGATTTCCTCCGTACTCAGACCCGGTACCAATGACAGATCCTGCGTAAGGACTACGTGATCGTGTTGCCCGCTTGTCACCAGCAACATTAGTATCGCGGAAATAGTCATAGTCGCCCGCTTGGCTGCCACCACCGTACTGACTTCGTCCGTCATGAATGACCGATCCAGCTGCTCGAGATCCACGGGATCGGTGACTATGGTAACTGTTTCCAGTGACACCAGTCTCCTTCGAACCACTAGAGCCCATTTCCCAAAGCTCTTGTTCATACACGCTCCATTTCTTGAGCGGAATCATCTTCTCGTCGAACTTTTCGTCATCAGCCACGATAATCTTCTTCTGTTTGTTGTCACCAACGACAACACGCGTGTTACCCCATGAGAAATCATCGAAATGCCAGAATGAGTACACGGGTAGGAAGAAAGAGAATACAGGAATGGCAAGAATATAAAAGATCATCCAACCGATGTGCTGCCATTGGCGTTTGAGAATGAAAAGAAGTGCTTGAAGACCATAGACACCTGCCAACATGGCAACGGCCAGGATAGGGAAGGGACCAGTTTTGGAAGCAATCACGTAGATCAAATACACCAAGTAGATCACTGTCACAGGCAAAGTGAGGGTACCAATCAAATCAAGCAACACGACAAAGCGCATAGAGAAACAGCAGAAACCGCAAAGATCAGGAAGCAACACCAGTTCGAACAGGTTGTGAATCGTAGAGTTAATCCAACGACGACGTTGAGACAGCAAAACTTGCCAGCGATCAGGAGCAACAGTCTTACACTGAGCATGTGGAGTGAACTTCATCTTGTACTGTGGGAAATGTTTCATCATCAGTGTCGTCAGATAACGATCTTCACCAAGATGGAGCAAGTTCTTCTTGTGCAGTGTGTCAACGTGATTATCCGAATAATCCGAAATGATTTTAGGTGAAATGATCAACGGTTCATTCTTGACGGGCGTTCGAATACGGTACATACAGAAACAACCAGGCAAACAAGTGACAGAGCCGAAAAGCGATTCAAACGCCTTTGCCAGATGATGGGAAATGTAGTATTCGTAAACCTGAATCATAGTCGTCCATGAATTGTCTTCGTTGGATAATTTTGTTTCACCACAGAGACCGATGATACGACCATCGTGAAGCATGCAGGAAATCATATGATTGAGAGCATTTGGCAGGACTTCCGTATCGGAATCGACCATGAGAATATACTCATAGAAAGATGGGTTGACACCAATGACGTTCTTAATTTGATGGTACATCTCGAGTTCCAGGGGAGTCATCTCGCCATCAAAGTGCACCTTGCTCAAAAAGTTCATACAAATCATCTGCGAATCACGCTTGCCACGATTGCCAGGCTTTGCACGTTCAGATGCCTTTCCAACCTTGACCACAACAACATATGGAACAACATGACCTTCGCATTCGTATAGACCTGAGTACACCTTGCCGTAGTTGAGCTGTTTGCTTCCTTCGCCAATGGACTTGAACATGAGTGGTTCAGGATCGTTCTTCGTATCATAGCCAAGGACATCCAACACAATACGGGGCGTTGGTCGGTCGTTACCGCTACCCATAATCATACCGTCAGCAATAATGAACAGCAATTTGCGCTTGTCATCGTAATTCAACATAGTCAACGAGTCAATGGTTTTCTTCAGCGATTCCTCATCCTCCGTGTAACAAGGAACTTGACAAATGACGAACTTGTCGTGATCTTCTGGTGTAGGTGCACCGCCAAACTGAAGGGCAGCAAGGAATTTGATCAAGATGGTGAAACACATAACGCATGCAAAAGCCAGCAGAAGATAGTTGGTGAACATACAACGTGCCGAATCACGAACATCAACATCACCAATGTAGAACATGTTGTTCAGACAATTCAGGTTCATCGCCTGTTGTTCTGGTGTCATGGCACCCTTATATTGGTTCCATTGTTCCGTGATATCTCCTCCACCGAACTTCTTGAAAATTTGTTCCACGGCTTCGTTCAGATAATGGTAATCACCTCCTGCCGCACCTGCGTCGTACCGGCTAGCAGTATTCATGTAGTCAGTAATGTCATAAACCTTGCCGTTAATTGCACCAGTCAAGCGGCCCCAACCGTCGTAGTCCCCTCTCAACATGTTCAAGGGATGTACTAGCGGTCCTTTTTTGTACAGGTTCATAGTGGGCAGGAACATATTCCAGTACCATTGCGGGTCGCTCATTTTGCTGAGTGATGGAACCTTGTTCTGGTTGCCAGAGTAATGAGTAAAGCTAACGGTAGGGAGCGAGGTGTTTGCTTCGACAGTAACAATCGGGTTCGACACCAAACCATCACATGCCATGGTCAAAGGTGGAGGGATCACAGCGGAGGCGTCTTGCCCTGCAACTGGCTTCATCGTTTCGAAGTTTGCTGGGAAAAGTGTGGTGCCGTGCGTCGACCGCACAAAGTTGGTAATATCGTACACGGTACCTCGGACACTCACGTAAAAGTTGTCTTGCGTGTTGTGGTCTGCGACATTGGAAATGGAGTACATATTTTTTGTTCCTGGACAAATCACCTCTCCCAGACCAACAATAAAGAAGATAGTGATAGCTGAGAAAAAGAAGATAAATATACACAGAGTTGTCTTTTCCCGCCACGCCATCTGGACGTCTTCACGATTCATCTTGCCGAACCAGCGGAGGAAAGGTGAAGGGATCCACCAAGTCATGAGCCATACGAAACGAACCCACCACACGCGTACTGCAGTAATGGGAACTTCTTCGACGGATTCATGCTGAGGAGGAGAATAGTCTTCGACCATTTTGCTCATATCCATGTTTGGACCAAATCTGGTAAAATAAGGTTAGCCCATCTTCTATTTGACAGAGCAGATACTTACGCTTCTGATAAACCGCCTTTTACACCCCATTCTGATTCTTCGCCCCACTGACTACCGTCTATTTCGCGTTTCATGCCATCCTCACTTTCGATGTAACTGGCGCCGTCTTCGTACACAGAGGAACCCATCATTCCTGCAGCCATACCGGGACGTAGATGGTCACCCTCGGGTTGCAGAAGGCGGGCTTGACTGTCCTGGTAGTAACCGCCCATATCGTGGGAATCACCACGGGGAACATCACCGAGCACGCCTTGCTGGGCTGGGTCCAAGCCCTTGGCACGCGCTCGTTCTTCTTTTTCAGCCGCACGAAGACCATCTTCCAACTCCTTCCATGTTTCGAAAGATAGCCAGATCATTTCGTGACCAACGACAGCCTGGTGTTCGGTCCAGTTCATGATAGCAGCCACTACTTCTACCTGATCACGCTCCGCCTTTGAAGCATCGATTTGCAGTGACGATACGAATCGGTCATAACGCGTCAGGAATTCAGCGAAAGTGTAATAGTTGGCGACTTCTTGACTACAGCGTAGCGTCAAGTCTGGCAGCAAAAACGCTCGAACTTGCATCTTTACGCGTTTCATATCGAACATGTCTGGTGATTGTGAGTCATTCGGTCGAATGTGAATAACGTTGTAAATGCGGGTATCAGAGATAGTGTAGAAAAGATCTCGCAGGGTCATGTACAGCTGATCCATGACAGTCATCACTTGCATGTTTTCGTATGCCTCCTCAGCTTCCTTTATCAATTTCTGCTTGCGAATTTCTTCTGCGTCGAGCTCGCCGCTTTCGGGTATCGGGGCATTCGCTAGAGCATTGTCAAGATTTTGACGGCGCTTGTTGGGGCGTTTCATTGATGGTGCACGTGTAGGTTTGCTGGTCAACTGAGCGTTGACAATGGTTCGATCATCTTTTGGATGCGACTCTGTCGCCATACCTGTGCCGTGGAACAAGTTGGAAACAAAAGTGTTTGAGCTGTTATCACGCAGAAGATTGACAAAATCGGGCGATAGTGTATCCAAATTCTTTTCCAAAAATGATTCGACAGTGTAGTGAACCGTTCCAGAGAAATGGTTGATACCAAATGAGTATGTCTGTGTTGACTTTGAGAAGGATGAGTGCGAACCATACTGGCGTTGAAGATTTGCCAAGAAGTTTGCTTCGGTTGCATCTGTTGCACCACTTTGTAGCTTGGCACAATCGCGGTCCATGACACCGACAATACCACCCATGCCCAATGCTGCGGACTTGCTGACATTCTTTCCCTGAATGTCTTTCTCTTTACCAACAATGAGGTCCACACAGCCCGAGTTGTCCATTGTGATCACTTTTGGCAGTGGAACACCGTCTCGGATCATCATGCCGTTCATACCTTCATTGTCGTTGAATCGCTGATTAATTAAAAACTGATGTACGCGTTCATTGGCAAAATTGGTGCAGAATTCCTCAAAACCATTGGTTTTAAAGTTCTGGAAACCAAACTGGTCAAGGATGCCAATAAAATTTGCGGGCTCGCCGTCGTTGTAGCAGATCTTGGTATTGAGAGATTCGACGATCCAGAGGAAAAGCACGTTGTAAAGAGCCCGTGCCAATGAATCTCTCTGCTCAATCGCACCCTGTGGATTTAAGAAAATAGTACAAAGCTCTTTGCGGATAAGCTTGAGCTTATAGGTCAACGATGTTTCCAATTTTGCGGGCGAGACACCAAGCATGGCGGCCACAACATCCAATACTTCGCGGTTCTTGACGCTACAAGCTTCTTGAGCAAAGTTTCCGGCGTCATGATTGTCCATAAACTGTAAGTTGCCTAGATGAAGGATAGCCGCCAGCAACTGGAAGATTTGGGTCACGGTCTTTGCCTTGAAACCGCACACCTTGAGAGCACTCTTGAGATCACTGAAAGCAATTTCATCATTCACGTCTGGCACGGTGATGCATTTTGATTGAGCGAGATAATGAAAATAATCGGGACTGAAATTGATATGCAGTGCAGTTTTTTCTTCAACCGTTGTGCCTGCCATCAATGAATAGAAAATATGGAAAGATCTCTCTTCCTTAGGAACAGCTGTCAACCGAGACTTGTCAAAAGCATAGGTCAAGGTCTTTGCACCCAAGATGCGACCCCTTTCGCTGAACTGAATCTCTTGAAAAATACTGAACTTGGAGGCGGAAGAATTCTGGGTCGTGCGAGCATTACCAAAAGCTTCAAGGATGGTCTGAGCTTCACGGATTTGTATCTGTAATTTCGTCTCTTTCTTGCTATGAGTGGAAAGTAATAATAATTGATCAAGCAGATGCTTGCGGGTTGTGCTTTTTCCAGAACCGGTGATTCCACTACCACATGCGTGATTAATATGTGTCATTTACCATATTTGTGCAGGGACCAGTAGAACCCAGACACACAGCCAATGGCTTAGTTGCCCTTGATCTAAGACTTTACCTCAATACGATACTTTGGTCTTCGCCTGTTCTTCGCATATGGAAATATACTCTCGCGGCAAGATCGTACACGTGAGGCTGCATAAAGAGTTTGTGCTCGGAAACATCCCGATAACCTGCGTCAGCATAGGCTTCCAATGTCGCATTATTGAGAAGTTCCAGTTGCTGATAGGGGTTAACCACAACCAAGTTCGAGTGGCCAGCCCGGGTGTACGGCAGGTTACGCCTAAACCTGCTCTGCAACAGGTTTGTGACGCTCTCCTCCGATGGCGGTTGATTTCCCGCTGTGATGAGACGTGACAGGTCTGTGCGAGATTCGTCTTGCATGTTATGAAAATGAGGGGAATGTTGTCGGACCGCGCTCTATAGTCCAGTTCTTGCGATGTATGATACAGAAGTTAAGACAGCAATACGATAGAGTAATGAATAAGAGGATTTGAATCACCTACGAAAGCAATTGTGTACCAATGCAATCGAGATGGTGTTCAGGAGAAGTAAGGGAATGCAGAAAGAAGAAGGAAAGCCCTCTCGGACGTCTATTGATTGTTTTTTTCTAGCTCAACGGTGGAATCTAAAAATCTTCTTGTCGTACAGACATGAACGACTATTTTTAACATCGAAGCGCGACTTGCGACCCAAATTTAGACCCCTCTCGCGCTTGAATCCGTACGATTTATGCTGTGAAAAAAGTGGATAACATCCATGTTTCTACCTAAAATAAAGAAACCCTGCGCACTCTTTTCTCTGCCCTCCACAACCCCCCTTTCATGTGCTTGAACCAAAATAGATGAAAATGACAGATTGCGGGTGTACCTCGAGACTGTGACTTGCGATAACTTTTTCCCCTACGACCTCACTCGCAGCCTCCCGAAGCATCTATGCAGCTCTATGCCCAAAAAGTGTTTGTTATTATTCTATATACTATTGTTAGGAAGTGAAAAGACGACATCTCATCGCCATTGCTATGCATTCAGACAAGATGACAAGCTATACACCGTAGACCAATGGACAGAATAGAAAGTATACCAAGCGCGTAAGACGTTACAATTGATATTACCCCATGAACACGTTTGGGTCGGGTTGAAATTTCAATCAATTTGAAATCGTACACATCAAAGGAGTTTGTTTTCACCGCTTGAGTGGGGATAAAAAAAATATTCTACAAGAAGTGAAACAAGGATTGGACAATACAGCTCTCCCCGAGCACTGAACTCGATTTATCTGCTCAGGACTGGCGACAGATTTATAAACAGTACGGGGAGTCTGGCCACAACAACAGCCGATCATCGGAAAACTACTTGATGAAAGGATTATTGCCGTGTAACAGCAACTCGGGTGCGACCCCATGCTGGACCAATTCCGACAGTGAGGTTCGGAGCGCTTCCCTACGATCGCTGATCCTCAAAACGAGGGACGACTTACCGTGCTTTCCACCCTTTCTGTAGTACGCAGAGCACAAGTTTTTAAACAGAAAAGAAGTGACAATTGATCACACTCTCTAAGACCCAAGTATGTCGTGAATCTTATCGAGTGTTCAGCCGGATCAATACAAACACGGTAATTTCGGAGTGCGAAGCATGTGGATTTGTAAACACACGGCAATCAATGCTGTTTGTTGCTTCTCATAATGATACAAAATCATAAAATGTCATTGGTAACCAATCGTACAAAGAAAACAGGAGCTTGTGGTGCGCAGACTGTCGTAAAAATAACATAACGATATATCCATTTCGTACCTGCGACCTTCCTGACGACTCGCCTGACTCTGATGCCTGCTGACCAGAGCTCGCGTATCACGATAACGAAATGACGGTATCAATCTTAAAATGGTGTATATGTTATTCCAAAGCAACCACTCAATTTTGGCATGAAGAACGCGGAAGAACATAAAGAAACCGATCTATTTACGCCAAACACCGGGTCCCATTTCTCAGAACAAGGGTAAACTGATTTCTAAATTTACACAGGCCCCAACTCTCACGAGCTGGGCTATAGCTTGTAGCAATGAACCTCCGCCTAAACATTCGGAGCAGCATCCTGTATGGTAGCTAGTTTGACACAATGGTAGATTGTCAATGGTAGACGTACCCTACGTCTATGTAACCACATGTTTGGAAAAAAAAAAAGATAAAGTTAGCGGCATTTATAGACCATTTTCGGATCGTAAATTGGAAAGCATCGCAAGACTCTTGTCATGAAGAGGACTGAACCGTCAGGTGAATGATAAGGACTACGTTACCTTTGTACCAGATAGGATACATGTAGATCATGTGCGTTGCTTTTGTGTACCAATGAAAAAGTAGTCGGTTTTGTAAACTTGTATACTAAGACCGGGCGGTTCTTGGAATATAAAAGGTCGATCTCCGCGAATTCTAAAACGAAAGCTCGCAGGTGGCTGTTGCGTTTCGTGGAAGAGCAGCGAAAGTAAAAGAGCTTGTTGAGAACAGTTGTATCAGAACCTGCCGCACCAATGGCGCGTAAGAGAACAAATTCTATTTTCGGATTTCAACATACTATTAAACGCTTTCATGTAAGGAGAAGGCGGTTTGTGGCTACACAATACTCCGAAAACGTTTGAATACGCTTGAGTAACCCCGCCTGTAGGAAATTTCTTGAAGCAGTTTCATTCCATGGTGCTATGACGCTTCCCTCATGTCTATCACTACATGTCTTGATTTACATCTATCGACAGGTAAGAATTATGCTCAGTAAATTGTGGCAAAAGCATTACACATCCTTGCAGCAAGGACTCCTACAGCTGCTGCTTCCATTAGCGGGCACTTTCTGTTTTGGACGTATCGCTGTCGCTCGCTTACATTTCTTTAATGGAGCCTAAATCAGTAACTTGAATAACTTAGCCTACTCAGAACGGCAAGAGCATTCATCGTCTTCCACTACTACGAAGTAGTTGTCTGTGGAACGTAACATTATCCTCCTGCATGTAGGAGGAAAAGTTTGTTAAGTCTCGCCCAATTCTATCGGCAGACATCATGCATCGCAATGCACCATAACGAAGTATCTTCAGGCATGAATAGTATATCCCCTGTAGAATATGACGTTCTAAGGTGGAACCATTGCAAACTGCGCATTATGATTAGTTGTCACAAACTAGTGGTACGACGTACTTTTGACTTGACGTGACAGTACCTGTTTGTCTAATCGAAAGCTCACTGCTTCTTGTCGCATGATTGGTTTAGCACCATTGCAAATGGTACCTACTTATGCAAATGTTTTTTCTAGATCATGTAGTCTCCTTTTCTGTAGCTTGCAAGGCTTATTACGGGTAGCATCTTTCCATCGATAACGACTGACCAAAAACGCGATCTCTATAGTGGATAGTGTATCGACTCATGTTATCTTACTATTTATATCTTAAAGAGGGACAAGTTTACTACGGGAATTCGCCCAAGTGTAAGGGTAGAGTATCCTTTAAGTTCAAATACAAATAAAAGCATTATGTTAGAAAAGGCTCTTGGTAACTTGGCAGTGTACTTGTCAAAGATGGATTCTGACTTTGCAGAGCAGTACGCTGAACAGTCAAAGATAAAATTAACAGCTGAAACAGATACCTAAACAAAGTGATAAAGGTATGTTTATTCTTGGTAGTCTGGCAAGGAAATAGTGGCATGACAGCAGCTACAACGAATAGAAGAATCCGCGATATTCGTATCTCTGATCTTAATTATCCTCAGATGCATATGCTTCCACCTGAGAAAGCACAGCTAAGGCTTCAGTTAATTCAGTGGAATTCGTGTACTCTGGATCCTCCTATAGAATCATGGTGAGCATACTGCAACGCAATCTTCCGTAATACACTACCACTTTGTTTTGCAAGTCTTGGTAGGCCTTGATCAATCTCTGTTTCACGTCGGGGATCATATTCAATGTCTCCTCGAGCACCTCTCGCTACATAATGTTAACGTAACTACCGGTGTTAACATACGCTATAACTAACCTGCTTTCGAACATCAGCCTCATCGGCATTCTCTGAAATGAGTTTGTCGATCCGTTTCTGCTGATACTCCGCTTCTTTTCCGTAGGCGAGATGTTCTTTATAGATACTGTGAAATCGTAAGTTATTATACAACAATGTCGCTGTACTCACCGAGAAACAACGTTGGTTTTGATTTTCAATTCGCGAAGGGTCATGCTGTCAAATTGAATGAAGGTTGTTGGGGGGCTTTGTTTTCACCGGGAAATGAATGCGTACCCAAACCCGTTGAATTGATTCAACGTTTAGCCCGGGCCGGAACTTGGACCCCTCGAGACGACTCCCGATATTGCTTATCGCGAATCTAGCCGTGAGCATTAAAGGATCAGGTCTCTGTATTACGCTTAGAATTTGCTGTGGGTAACACTGATTTGTATGGTGATAGCAGACGCATAAGCATAATACTGGAAAAATTGTAAAGTTTTAGACTATGCAGTGCAGCGTATACATAGTATGAGTATCGTTTTTCTGTTACCAGAGACAGTCATCCAATTCACCGAGCTGGGATGTAACTATTGCCATGACACAGAGTACACTTTGATTTGAGTTGATATTATTGCCATAACCGAATCCTTTGGGGTAGTAGCTCTCGCCGAATACCGTAAATGGCATACTTTATTGTAATGAAAGAGCTATTCACAGCTTCCGCTTCAGTAACTGTACCAACACACTCCAACTAGTCAGAGTTTCTTTCCCAACGGTCTCAGTCACACATAACCTCCAACTAGAAATGTTGTATATGCATAAACTCTACATGCTAGTGTTGTGGTGAACGATGTTGGTACAATGGACGATATTGATATGGACACTACTTCTTTACACGGTGAACAATATTGGAGGTGATAATATAAACTGGTATACAAATACTGAGATGTCGGTTAATGCGGTGTGTTCGATCGGACTGAAGAGTACGTGAGACTCGGCATGGAAGCTTTATTCAGTGAAAGAACCAGGAACTCTGGTATTAAGATTACTACCCAATTAACCGAGCTATCTGAATTGTGCTGAGTATACATTCTGATATTGATGTATGACAAAGATGTCCAGACACAACAGATACGCACTTGTTTAAGTTTCAAAGCAGCAGCGGGCAATGTCTGTGGAGGTTCTTTGATCGATCAAGCAGCTGACGAAGCTCAGGTGTGGATCAAGATGGCCGTTTTTTGTCGTCAGATACTAATGGACCGTTTCTTTTGTTTTTTTTTTTATCTGCATGATTAGATGGTTGAGGAGAAGCAATGCATTCAATGTATTCATGGATAAGAGACGAGAGATTGTATCAAATGAATCAGGAACTTGAATATGAGCAATCTCTGTCATGGTGTACATTGCCTCGTGTTTCAGTTCAGCCAAGTAAAACCGGATGTTGAAGCCTATAATATCCCCATTTTAATATCTGCACTATTCAATACGGATCCAAACATACCAGGTATTTGAAACGTAACACAAGTGGCAGTCGTGCCAGAACCGTGTTTTTTTCCAAACATGGCCAATCACAACAAATCCTTGCGAAGTCCATCAGTGTTCCTGTTTGGTTCAGCAACCTTTGCTTCACCTTGTTCAGTTGTCCTATCGTATCATGGTTGTGCGAACAAAGAAATCACTGCATCAGGTCCGCCGTGTGACCTATTACTGTGCCTCTATGGTGTGATTGTAGCAACCCCTCGTAGAAGTATGCGTTTTTCTGGATCGGCGAGAATGGCGGTAAGAATTGGGTCGTAAATGCAGTTCCACAACTCAGTCTCGCTTATGCATGTGGTATTGGCTACTGACATGATAGGGATTTTTGAGAGACCATAAGCGTATTATACAATTAGTATTGAGGAACATTTGATTGACAACGCATCTACAGTACTTGCAGCAAAGCAAGTTCCAGCATTACTCTTGATACATTGTATGATTGTTTGCAGGCAATCCCAAGCAGCTTTGGCATGACTTCAAGGCGGGACGAAGGGTTCTTTGGTTCAGGGTGTGTTAATTCATCAACAATATTGTCTTTTTCTTAGGAGCCACACCAAAATCTCGGCCCGGAGGTCAATAAAGTTTAGGGTAGTTTTGGTGGGTGTGCGGTTGTGCAAGGTATGGCCCCAAAAAGTGCGGGTCGGATTAGGTCTGGCTCCTAAGATATCTGATAGTATTGCTGATTTGCAGAAAGGTAGCATCAGGGAACTTAAGGTCGTGGTTGAGAAAATCAGCACGGGATTGAGAGTACAGGCTGTTGGGTGTATCCTCGCCAAATGTGTCAGTCATCATTTGGCTATATTGTCCTTGCTTCAAAATGAGCACGTGGGATAATGCCGCAATTTCATGTGTTTGGGTCCCAACTTTAAGACCCTCTCCATTACAAGCTGCTTGTAATGCCTTTTGCTTGTAAGTATGAAAACGTAAAGTCATGTTTGTTGAATCGATCATGAACGATTCATTGGGAACTGGTCCCAGTCCGAAACCACGAGGGTGACGCAAGGTTGTAGGGCTGGCAGTGTTGAAAAACTCGTCAATTTCGTCCGCAAGTGCTAGAGGTTGTGCACATTGATGATGACTTGGTGCACCAGGAGACCAATATGGATTCTTTTATGATGTATTAGGATGAATTCTTTACAACAAATCTTTAAAGTGTCCGCATGTAGTACCTCATTGTCAATGTCTGTGTCAGAATAATTGTTATTATCGTCACCTTGCACACGTGTTGGACTGGGTGAAAGTGCTGTGGTCGTTTCCGCAGTAGGAGCAGAGGAAGAGGATGGGATCTGCAGATAGTAGTTACACTGTTTATTGAACAAACTTGCACTCTAATCTATACAAGTTTTACGTCCATGAGGAACCACTTTTACTCTGAGAAAAGAATAAGTATGCGTTCGTTAATACATAAGTTGGTGACAAATTCATACACTACTTACATTAACACGGCCCTCGATGGACGCGAAATTCATGCAGACAACGTAACAATTTGTTCATGATTAGTAAACGGAATAATATTTTGATGTCAGTTTACTTACCTCCGAACTGTATTTCCATGATTTCATGGCGGCCATACCGCGTACTGTGATGGGTGGGGGCAGGAGAGGGAGAAGATTGGCACAGGGCCAATTGTTACGCACTGCAGAGGACTTGCAGCGATACAACGTCCAGAGATCCATTGTACAAGATAAGTGATGCTGAGTGCGACAACACTCAAGTTCACTTACTTAGGTGATGGGTAAACACGCCACCACAGCCGGGACGGTTCGGGAAGAGGTCTTACAGACTAAATAGTACATCAAAAGACATGAGCGATCCTGGATGCATATTCCATTAAAAATACATACCGGGGATGTAAAATGAACAGAGCCAAAGAAAAAAAGGAATTCATGCGTCCCTTTAAATACTGCCGTTTTACGCGTTCCGATTGGTGCGTTGGGGAACCTAACCAGCTACAGCTTTGAACTCGTTTTCACCGTCATCGCGACTTGCAAACTTGAAGTGCTTGTAAAATCCGATGATCGAGAAATGTTTTCCGCTGTGATTGTTTTTGACGCATGCTATGCTTTCTTCTTCGGTGGACATGGTTAAGGAAAATGGTGTGAGAGGGCAAAACGTGGAACTGCGAGCTGATAGTTTTGGTGAGGGATGACAGTCAATAGAGTCGCAATAGCTTAAAAAGCTGAACGCGAATCAAAATCAGACCATAGATATCACCTCTCTTTGCATGACACCAATCACCAATTTCCATTTGTGTTATGCAAAGATGAAAGACATAATACTATATTGACTGCTTGTTTTGGTGCCACTACCGATACCATCTCCAGAAGTATATCGAGAATGGTGAAAAGTACCGGATTTTGAATACACAATTGCGTCATCTAAGTATTACTTTGCGTTGATACCACCTGAATCATGCGGTGAGGAGCAGCCGATCTTTGAGCAGAGAAGCAGCAAAAGTTTTTGCTCGATCCAGGTTAAATCAAACAATTTATATACAAATTCCAATCAAAACAGAGGTGTAATAGCATGGCCTATGGCCAATGTCGCTATTAACTTACGAAGATCGGGTTCGTATGTATAAGGGAAGAGGGCGAGGAAGCGAGCTGTCAGGATATTCGTTCGGAATGGTAAGTACCGTTTTCTAAGTGATAAAAATGTAGGGATCCTGGATTTAGGATCCCGTCCTTTTATGACAATCTCGGTATCTGAATGGAAAAGAATGCGTTCGATTGTATTGAATAAACATTTTTCGTGCAGCACAAGCCTGTCATCGCAGAAATTAACGACAAGAAACAGCAGACATTCGGGATGCGCTCTCAGTATGGCTGCAGATATAACCTCATCGAGAAATGCTGAGAAATAGCAAAGAAACATGCAAGCAATATGATTTTTCATCTAAATTGCTGAACGGAATCCACCAGAGATAGCAGATGATGTGCCTTTTGATACCAGCGCCTGATATCCAAGGAAAGCTCGCAACTGCATTCTCGGTATGCAAAGGACTATACAGAACAGGAGAAGGAAGAGAGATCGGAGGCCAAAGACGAAGAAGGATCGAATTACCATTGTAGAAAGCGACATTTGAAATATAGAACGTTACAAAATTTGCTTGCAGAACTTCCTCAAAGGACAAATGAAAGTAGTAGCGTTGATCCCCAAGTTGCGACTTAGATAACTATCACATATGGAAAGTTTGAAAAAAGGGCACGTCGTTATTCAGTCGAACCGTCAAAATATCTCCAATCGCTTACATTATACACCGGTCGAAGAATATGTCTCTTCGTCAAAGCGGTTGGGTGATTTGATACATTGCACCACAATGGCCTACCAGCGGATTTACGACATCTGCGATGCACGTGGAACCTTGTGGACAATCATGCAATCCTACTATACATACTCTACGGTCTTGTAGATACAAAAGATATCTTAATACACTATTATCGCTTGTCCTAATAGGGTTCACCAATTGGAAGGGAATCACAAATCAAAGAACTTAATGATCCACCTATCAGCTGCAATAATAAAGGGATCAATTTCATGCGGAAATAAGCGAAGATGGGATAAACCAAAAAAGTGCAAAATGAGGAAAAAGAGGAACCTGCCATATAATATGTACTCCGCAGGATAAACAATCTTGTCTTGATGTCATGGTCTAGTTCTACAAAAAATGGCATTTTTGGTGCTGATTACGGTGACCTCTTTGGTGCCTGCAGCTCATCGTATGGATGACGTATGAATAACCTGCAACGGCTATATGAGAGAATCCCCACCTGGCCTGACTGCCGCGGTTGAATAAATAATTTGTACCAGTAGCTGTTCAGCCTGGGGAACGTTCTTCTTGTTTTCTTTGGCGCTTTAGTATCTCCATCCCATCTCTCTATATCTCAGCAGCAAGATAAAGTCTTCGAGGGTGGTGTACTGTAATCCAACATTGGAACTTATCACGCGAAGCTGATTCTAACTGAAGCTTAGATGCGAAAAGCTTAGGTTTCTTGAGATTTAACATTCGTTCTAAATGTATCCTGACAGAATGAATGAAATGTAGTCTTCTGGTCACAATTAATATTCTGCATAGATGCCAAACATTTGTAGCAACGTCAAAGTCTCCGGTGTGTGTATTCAACGTGAATGACGATACCTCCAGCCTTTCAATGACCATTGCATGTACCATGTGTTATCCAATATGTACTTCGTTATAGGCTGAAAAAGGAGTAAAGAATGAATTTTAACGAATTGTATACGGTAGTAACGGTGGTTACAGATCATTATGTAGAGAGTTTGCCTGTAGGACACATGGTGGATCGCGTCTGAAGAGTACATACGGAGGTTGCGATCTAACATATCCGTCAGAGGTTGTCTAGACTGCAAGTTATCATTAAAGAGGAGATACTGGTGGTAAATATTTTGGACGCAGTTTATGTCTCTAGTATACAGCTTTACGTGGATACATGGTAGGACATAAAATAGATTTCCCTTCACTATCTTCATTTGATTACTTCGCCTTACCGACCAGATCACGATAAATTCCGAAGGAAATGTACGCTCCTGTATGGACAGAAACGAGATTTAAAGATATAGGATTTGTGTATTGGATGTACAATGCGTTGGCTTGTGAGGAAAAGAAAATAACTTAGAATATTACAGAACGAAGCCTGATGATGAAGTAAAAGACAGATCCAAAGCATACAACTGCTCGAAGTCGTACCTACATTTCAAATAATCGAGTTTACCTATAAATCTCTGCACAATACGAGGACTCAAACCAACGATGGTAATCAAACTAAACGATGCGGCTGTACATCTATCCAGTCCTAGTCATTAGCGAAATGAGATTCAGGTTCAATTATTGGCTCTATTACAGTTACAGTTTGTCATTTATGAAGAGCTATTACCTAGGAATATATCGACTTTACAATTGTTTAATTCGTTGGTGCATGATTAATTGAATATCGAATTTTCGAGAATGCGCAACAATTTCTGAATGCAACTTATAAGCATTCCGTCCTTGTCCGCTGTTTAGGGCGCCATTAAGTTTCCAAGGGAGCGACTCCCGGATCTTTGCGGTTTGATCAGTTTGCGTAAGGCTGTACGGTGCGTGTCACATGTCTGCTATGAATCCACAATGGAAACAAACAACTGGACCAACTTGCATGGCTAGATTGAGTAATACACCGAATAAACGGGCGCAACTTTTAATTGAGTATCGGTGTGTTTGGAATCAAAAATAATTACGCAAATGTTCATACGTCGTTAGTTTCTGCACTCCTCCCATATTCAATAAAGCTGCTTTCTTAGAACACGTCAAGCAGAAATGCGGGCGTTTTTTCGCTTGCCACCATTATCACAAACCTTTCATCCCTGCTGCTGTGAATGTACCAGGTGCAGCGACATTCAATTTAGTCCAATATTTTATTCGATAAACAAACCCACTCGGCACAGTTCACTGAACGATTTCTTACGTTATTTTCACCAAAAGTTTATATATTGTTTTTTCTGCTGAGTAAGGCAGTCAATTCATACTGGATACTTTTAAGAATTACGCATCACCGATTAAAGGGTGTTTTTCCGTGCTTTCAATGTATTCTTTTTTGTAGTACATCAGTGTGTGCCTACACAGCACATGGGAAAAGGCAGGGCGTATAACTGTGACTTCGTCGTATTGTGTCTGAAAGGGCAATTCCCTTTTCGCGCAACGCAAAAGTCACCTCAGAACTCCTTTACCCATGTTTTCATTTCTGGGTCGAACTGTAGGCGTTGTGGCTGAATCCAGTGCGAAAGGTAGAGCATGCTAACGAATACTGTATATTAAACGCTGTTTAGCTCTGCGCATGGATGGACTTAGGGGATGGCAGAAGGAACTTCCCATGCTGGCTCTTAATTCAAAACAAGAATTAGATCAGTGGGCTATTGGCTGCGATAAAGATATTGGTGGTTTCTCCAATGCGTCACTCGAAATTACACCTAACAATACCGGCTTGTTTCATGGTAACATTTCGCTCGAGCTCCCTGTCAACCGAGAAATTCAGCAAAGTGGCTATGCAGCTGTGCGATCTAAGGTAGTATAAGCATCACGATCGGCGACAGCTCGATGATAATAACAACAAAAATAGCCACAACCGTCGTCGATGTTTGGCACTCCTTGTTGGGATACAAGTTTATTCCGGTATCTGGCTCTACGTGTGCGAGGCGACCGCCGAAAGTATTTTGTTAACATCCAAACCGATGGCGTGATTGCAACGGATGTATATCAGCATCGATTATTCTTACGCAATCCTGGGGATTGGGAGGTGGTGATGGTAAGGAAAGGTATGGTACGCAGATTCGCTTTAGCTATGGATTTTGTAGATTCCTTTTCGAGACTTCATCTTGACCAACAATGGAATGATACAGGAACAGCAGGTAGAAATGTTCCGCGAAAAGATTAAGACAGTTGGATTTTCGCTACAAGATCGTCAGGAAGGGCCATTCAAGCTGGAAATTGATTGGATAAAGGCGATGAATACCGAATTTACCGAAGGTGACCTGAACCGGGTACCTACCAGCCAGTGAATATACGTTTGCATTTGTACAATAAAGAAAGAGAACTACCAATTGTCCGATAGCTAGGATCAGTATCGTATCGTTTAATGTTATAAAAGAATTCCGACGATGGTCACCTAAAGTTGATTTGCGTCCATGGCACTCCGTCAATGTATAACGTGCGTGTGTGAAAACTGCTATCAGTTTGTTAGGACAACGATACACGAGATACAATGTTGTCAAATTGTGGTTCTAGATTTTCCTTGGCACGATAATCCAGATCATGCGTAAAGAAAATTGTCCATGAGTTTGGCTTATAAGCGCCCTTATTGATTTTTGTATATATCTAAATCTTTTCAGAGCTGTATATTTATATTTCGTGAAAATTGTGAACGGAGATCTTCGACAATGGGATTGATAGGAGTGGGCCACAGTAACTTTCTACACCAGACCGCATAACGCCATCCTTGTGTGACTTATTTCTCTCAACTTTGTTCCTGAACACCATTGTGAATAATGGCGGATGACATGGATGGCTACCAAACGCCAGACAATGTGATAGAAACACCCACGGTACCTTTGTCGGCCTACGTTGATTACACGCCACGACGGACATTCGCAGCAAATCGGCCTGATCCTTTTCTACAAGCTCATCCAAACAATGTTCCCTTGTCACGACAGAGTCGTGCGTATTACTTTCACCAGTTAGCGCAGCAAGCTGCCGACGAAGCCAATGAAGAGTATTCAAAACCAACTAGCTATATGGATTCACCAGTCGTTCGACGATATCTCGGCGTCAGTAGCACTGTTGTACCTATCACCCCTCAAAAATCGCCTTCCAGGCCCACCTTAGAAAGAGCACCTCTAAAGTACAGAATTTTACTTTCTAACAGGAAAATGGCTCACACTTAATTATAGGAAGCGACAGGAATGGTGCATCGATGATTTTGACGTGGGAAAGCATTTAGGAACTGGTAAATTCGGCACGGTTTATCTTGCTCAGGAGAAAGCGAGTCAACAAATAGTGGCACTGAAAATACTGGAGAAGACAGAGATTATCAACGCAAAAGTAGTGGCCTTTGTTAAGAGAGAAATCGAAATACAGAGCCATCTCAGGTACATGAAGCAGTATGCAGAAGCAATTACCATCTAACGTTCATACGTACCTCAAGGCATCCTAATGTTCTTGGATTATTTGGTTATTTCCACGATGAGAGGCATGTGTATATGGTTCTTGAATATGCTGGGCAAGGGGAGCTGTACTCTTTGTTGAGAGCTCGAGGGCGGCTTTCAGAACGAACAGCAGCACTTGTAAGTTCTGGCTTGTTGAAAACGTATTCCATGTGGTTCTTATACTGCATTAGTACATCACACAAATTACGAGAGCTCTACGCTATATTCATAAGCTGGGTGTCATCCATAGAGACCTTAAACCCGAAAATGGTAACTTATGCTGTATGTTGTATGTGCCTCTAACAACTTGCATTAATCAGTGCTTGTTGGTGATGATGGAAAGCTTAAATTATCGGATTTCGGATGGTCAGTTTATGATCCAAAACCACGGTAAGTCGGATATGGAGCATCCGTCGACATTTATTTAGACATAAATGTAGTCGCCGGACGTTCTGTGGTACGCTGGATTATCTGCCACCCGAGATGATTGAAAATAATACGCATGATCAAAGCGTCGATCTGTGGGCGTTGGGAGTCATGTGCTATGAAATGCTAGTCGGTACGCCGCCCTTTGAAGATTTGGAAGGGTACGCAGAGACCTACAACAAGATAAGACATGTAGATTATCAATTTCCGGCTTACTTAAGTGAAGAAGCCAAAGACTTCATATCTAAGGTAAAAGGAAAAAGATCCAAGAAATCTGACGATCACTTAACACTGTATCGCCGCTCTAGCTGCTACAACGCAATCCCAAAGAGCGCTTACGATTGAGCGAAATTGGGACGCATCCCTGGACTACAAAATACCAGAGGGGGAGGGGGAATTTTTGGGCCAAGCCCTGACTCAGACCTGAGACTTGCTGAATTCAAGCGGAGTGAGACTCGGAGGCAAATACCCTCTGGAAGAAAAATTTTAATATCCGCTGCTGTGCACTCTGATCCATGCACCCAAAATGCATAGATCAGCAACGTAAGAGCTGTTAGTTTCTTTATGAACCTATAAAAAAGCGCGTAAAATGACCTTATATCGTAAGATAATATATTTTAGACAAGTTTCTTTTGGAAAATAGAGTAATTCTACGACCTCTGTATTAATAGTTACTAAATTTCATACCTGAAAGGTTTCTTATGGCATTGCTTGTTATATTGTTACCAAATAAGATATGTGGATACATAGCTTTACGGACTAATAGAGTCTTTCAATGTTTTTCTAAGCTTATCAAGGGATATGCCCATCTCTACTCGTTTTTGCTCCAATCTTCTGACTGCTTCTTCGCAAGAAGTACGCTCCCTCCTGGCTGTTTCTTCAATAACCTTGTAGAGCTTATTTCTTCTGCTGAAAAAGCGAGACAATTTTCGATCCTTTCTCCAAGAAGTTCCATATCTTGTTCCTATGGACTCTGCGGAAGGATTCCAGACAAGCAAACATTGTTCCCTCTTTCCAGATATATGTTACAGGTGCAATCAATCTGTTGAGCCGGTATATAGGTGGAATCAGTGTTGGAGGCAGATTAGAGACATTGTGGACTGGCCGATGGCAGAACCACAGATATTAAAGGCGTTGTGGTCTGCATTCTACCTTAAACCCGCGTCACCCACAGTGTAGAGATCCACAAAGTTCTGGTTCATCCTCTGAAGTTCAGATGTATTGAAATACTAAATTGCAAGCAGTATATGTAAGTTATGCTGTGACCATAGGCCAATCGATAGAGAGATAGGGCCGGAAGTACGTCGACTTTTGGATAGTTCTTCATCCAGTTCTTCGTTTTGTGAGTTATAGCAGTTATTTTGATCCATAGAATACGATAAACACAATGGTTACTGAGTGGTATTGCATAATGTACATATTGTATTTTGCTTTGTAATCTATCTGTAGATGTCATTTTCGTTCTGCCCTTTATTCCTTTACTGACCTGAAGCTAATTACCTCTTGGTGCTCTGTTGATGGTCTTATCTCAGAAACATATGTGCAAAAATATCTGCAAATACACTACTTATTAGCGGTATATTGTTTAACATTTACGGGCAGCCGCCTGACTGAACTTTGAACAGGTAACAGTATCAAAGATTATGTCAAGGCCCACAGGACCGTTGAAATTTTGAAAGAAAAAAAAAAGACCGTCTACTGACAACTTTTCTTCTCTTTATCTCACATACATCCCCAATTTTTACAGAGTGAGACGTTGTAGAGCGATATCTGCAGAAACCTACTAACAGACGTATTCTGTTTATTTAGCATGACTGTACCACTAGCCCAGTTACGCTTGAAGCGCAAAAGGAAGAGGACGGATGAATCAGGGATATCAGTAGAACAAGCCCCTCAAGCCTTGTACAGTGTCTTCCACGACCAACTGAAAGTGATCGTCCTAAAAAACCTTGAAGATAAACCTAAAAAAAAGTCTACAAAAAGAACACGTCAGGAGTCAAAAGAAAAGAAGCAAGAAAAACAGAGGAAAAAGTTGCAAGAGCTACGAGAGAGTCTGGAGAAGGCAGATCGCGTTCCAAGGTCATCGTTCGAACAAGCCGATGATATGCTCAATGCAGAACAAGGGACTACCAGGAAGACACTCGCTTCGGAATATCCTGGGTCAACGCAGATTGGGGCTCTGGGGCAAAAGTATGCCATCGCGAATTTTGATGATGCTGTCGAAAAAGCACAGAAAGAAATTGAAGAAAGAGTGCAGACAAAAGAACAAGGCTGCAGCACAGATACCGCTGAAAACGACGAAAGCGAAGACGAAAAGGACACAATCCGTACATGTTCGGTTCGACTACCTGCAATCTTACGAGATGATCTAGATGATGAAATGAGACAAATGTTTCTCGACACCATAACTGTCACATCCGAACAAGCTACGGACTACATTGCTGAGCTTGGGACAGCAGTACATGCAACTATGCTAGAATACGCTGCTAGTACCATCATATTGGATCCACGTTCAAAGCAAGCTCATTATCAGCAAGACAGTCCAAATATGTTTAACATTTTGGAGGCTATTCCCAAAGGATCAGTCCGCGATCCAGAAGCTCTGAACTCAAATTGGACAATACCAGTGGCGCCACTGCCTGAGAATATGTCAAGTTATCTGAAAGCTTTGCCACGGAAGAGCAATGATGAATTCATCAATCTGTTCAGCGAAGCCCACTTGCAATTCATCCATTCAAGCTGTTTCGGAAGACAGAGTTATAAAGCTAGTGAGAAAACTCTCTGGTCTGCGCTGCATCACCCAATGTTGAAAGATTTACCAAACCCACCTGCCGGTTTAAGCACCACGATGCATTTTCAGCTGAAGCAAAATGCCACCAATCTACAAAACATGTGGGCAGGCGGTTTGTTCCATAAATCGGTGAACCACCTGCTGCGGATCCTTCTTAAAATAAATCTTGCCCCTGAGCGAGAACAACAAGTCCGTCAGATTGCCGAGAAAAAGGCCAAAGAGAAAGAGAAACAGCAGGAGGAGAGTACCAAAGCGAGGAAAAGGAAGAAGGAATGGCATCGGCGTCAGATCAAAGGACGAATTAAACAAGAACACAAGAATTTAAGACGCCCGAAGAAACGGCTGGGGGTGGAATCGGACGAAGATCAAAGGATTAAGCTATTGCGACGTGAAAAGTCATGCACGGATGCGATTACAAGACTGCAATCACGCACAAGCGAGGAATACATGCCTAAGAAAGGTGAAAATCCACAGTCTCGGAAGAATGAAGATGTGAGCGCAATATCCGATGTCTTCGACATATTAACGGAAAGCACATTACGTAGCCTAAATGTGATGTAACCGAGATGGATAGCCCTGTGGATATAAGTGGGGTAGACGATGAAGAGATAGATGAGGCAATTGAGATGGTAATCGAAGAGATACAAGAGGAATTAGAAGTAGTTCAGGCGAATGACGCGAAGAAGGAGCCCAGTAGGAGAAAATTAATGCGTATTCAAGCTATTGCGAAGAAACTGTTACTATCAGCAGCTATTGAGGGAAAAGTGAAAGCCACTGATGTCTTGGGGATATGGAACGACGACAACGAGCTCCAGAAGGTCGAGATAGATACGGTTGTGCAGATTACGAACGCGCTAAGGCCGTATACACCGAAAGGTCGGTCAAGCACTGCAATTGCTTTGCGTGTTCGATTTGCTTTGTTGTCGAATACCATTTTCCGTGCTACTGGGTACAGCAAATTCACTGCTAACATTTGCCCAGCGATGAGCCCTGCCTCAATCCATGCCCTGCCCCTCGATGCGGCGTCCATGTATGAACTCTTCGGTTCGAGTTCGGCAAAATTTGATTTGTACAAAGAAGACGGAAGCGCGATTGTAAGTATCCGACAAGCTCGAATGAACAAAGCTGCCGTAATCGGTTCCTTCTTTGATCAAGACGAAATCACCCGTATTTGCAACGCTCCCGGTTTGGAACCACGGTGGCAAGTAACTGTTACGCCCCATCAGATGGCGGTCATTGATGGGAATATTCGAAAAGGCAGGATCATAAGTGTATCTAACTATGAGGAAAGAAGGAAGAACGCAAAAGGGAAGAGTACGGATGCGGGGAACAGCTTCTTTGAGAATGGATCAAATATCGATATTTCCACTGTTACAACGTCACTGGAGGACGCGAAGTATAAGGTGAAAGCTCTGGAATCGGCAGAAAGGGAATCAAAAAAGGCTTTACAGCAGGCAGAAAATGTTGTCCAAAATCGGACAGAAGAGCATCGACAGAGAAAAAACGCTGTCCAAAGGAAAATCTGGGACAAGCGTAAGCGTGACAAAATGAATATCAGCGATCCGCGGGCGAAGGAAAAGCAGAGCGAGAGCTACAAAGACTTGAAGACGTCGAAATTGGAGCGCGCAAAGAAACAACATAATTTATGCAAGATACGGTCGGAACTGGCAGATCGACGAAGACGGCGATATGTATTTCAGAAGGTAACTGAAGGATATCGTATGCACCAGTCAATCAACCGAATTAAATCAACCTATAGCAGCTGGATATTCTCAAGAAGCAAAAGGGCAAGGAAAAGGAATCAGAGAGAGATGATGAAAAGGAGGAGGTAAAGATGTGTAAGGTTACAAGTTGGAATAGTCCAGGTTGCGAAGCCAGTACACAGTTCCTTGACATTACAGAGCTGGATCAGCAAGTCAGCCAGGATCACAGGAAAGCTATTACCTTTGGTGGGACGGATTATGGGTTGAGGGTTCTTTCGACAACTGTCCCTCTTACAATGGAACGCGCTCGCCTTCACTTCAACTTACACAACCGCCAATTGGACGATACACAAATACCGGTATCCATTCCTGAAGAAATGTGCAAACTTCCCAAACCAACGCGAATCACGGCAGGGTATCTGGAAGAGAAAACCTTTTCCAGGAAGTTTCGCAAAAAAAGAGAAAGGAGGAAAACGGTACAGTAATGGTAGTCAGTGGATTCAGGGTTCTCACTTCATACTAGGACGACTTGACGGTTAAGAGCGCAGAAAAACACTTAGAAGAAAGTTCATCGGCTTTAGCAATTACTATAGAACAAGTTTTAGAGTCGCAAGAGGTGCTATCCTTTTTTTTTCTTCCACCTCTAATTCTTCAATACCTATTAGGTGAAAAGAAACTGCCGAAAACAACTGCGATCGTTTTATCACTCAAATCACGCTCACCATGAAAAACGTACTCAGTCACTGGTTACTAGTCGCGTTTATGATCAGATTGCTGCGCAGGAGCGAAGCTTCGTCAGGACAGCTGCCAACACTAACAAGGATGGTGCACAAAATATTGTGCCCATCATGGCCATAGGAACTCAGGGCACCGGTGTCGGTTCTCGATTGAAGGGTCATATTAGACGTGGAGGAGCATGGTTGCGTAGACGACATCGCCTTTATGTACCAGTGTCAATGACGAACGAGCATCGAAGTTCTCAGTTATGTGTCTACTGTTTTGGAAGAGTGGAAAGGGCCAAAGCTAGGCGAAAGAAGAAGGGAGAATGGAAGACAGTGAGAGTAAACGGTGCCTCTCAGTGCGTGAATCCGAGTTGCACAGCATACCAGTCAGGCCATACTACACAAAATAGAGACGTTCAAGCAGCTCTTGCAATAGGTCTGGCATGCGCAAGCAACGTCCTGTCCGTAGATAGAAAGACGCTTGCACCTTTCGACCCCAGCAATTTCTCGGCTGGAAGACCATTCATCCCGGGGCAGCCAATTATCGGTAAATTACCGTCGACTGTATGACATATATACACTAATATTTTGCACCCATAATTTAAAGTGCGTGACCTCTCCATGGAAGCTCCGCGAAGAGTAAGTACTGCCTCTGCCTTTGCGATAATAACACCTCCTACCAAACGAAGGTTGAGTGGATCGGGACCTGTTGCCATGACAGGAGTTATCGTGAATTCTGGATCAGGTAAGAGGATCAAATACAGTATTACAGTTTTCTGACTTTTCTGGGTCATAGATGAGACCTAGGGTTCAGATACCAGATGAAATAGGCATAAGCCTCTCCGTACATAATATGCTCGCATGATCACATTTTTTACGTATCTTTTTTACATTATTAAGGCTGCAAACGCTGCCTATGGAGCACGCGCCTTCCGATAGAGTTCGGTCCTCTGGAAGAATACATTTACAACGTTTAACTGTTCAGGGTGGCTCACTCCAGTAATAAATGACGTTACCAAATATTGTGGCATTCAAAAGATGGATCCACATATCAAAGGATGATCATGATGGCGCGTAGCTCTAACATATGTATTACATCAACTATCAACTTTATCTAAAAACCGTACTCGTTGGACTGTCTGGCATTGATCTATCGTAATACTATCGTTCGCTATAATTATGAATTGAGGACACCATGGTCGACAAAATCATTGTTGTAAAAGGCTGTTGCGCATGCCTGGCCGCGTACCGTCTACCCCTGTACCAGGTTGATATGCACGCAAACACGCTAAACATAGCGATACCATGATTGAGTCTTACTATAATATGAACCTAGATTAAGCTATATTGTGATTGTACCATACGATTGTCTTTTTATTCTTCATTCAAATAGCTGATCGTTGGATGGTGATGCCATTGATGATGTCGATTCAGCTGAGCAGGATGTTTCAATCCCTTTAAATCATAATCCCTGATGAACTGCAGAGGCATCTCACTGTTATAGCAAAATCATTACGCGTTGGTCATTCGTGAAGTCGGCTTTGCTATCCTAATACACGAAGTTTATAGTTCTTGCAAATACAAAATATGCGTGGAGAAGTGGGAATTACGGCGGAGAATGGAAGGGTAAACGGAAAGGATAATTTACATGATGATTTGAGGTTCTGTGATGTTGGAGGAGATACCTTTATGAGGGAGAATCGAGCCACCATTGACATAGATTTCATCATTGATTGTCACGTCTTCACCTAGCACGGAGCAACCTTCCAGCCGTGACCAACGGCCGACAGATGAGTGCCAACCCACGATACTCGAGTGAACCCAAGCAAAGTCTTTCACCTTGGCGCCCTCAAGGATCACACAACGTTGTAGACGTACACCATCACCGATGACTGCATTGGGGCCGATCACAACATTTGGACCAATACGGCAGTTTCGGCCTACCTTTGCTGTAGGATGAACAAGAACATTACCCTTGTAGACGTACTCCGACCCTGGGTTGGCCAGCTCTTGGGGATTCTTCTTGGCCAGGTGCGACAAGTACAGACAGGTACCGGTCAAAAAATCTTTGGGTTGACCCACGTCCATCCAAAATCCTTCCAGGTCGAATGTGTGTAGCTGGCCGTCTTGTGCTACATGTGGGAAGACTTCCTTCTCAATTGACGTTGGTTTCAACTACAGCAAGAATTTTTGTTTTGTCAGGATATGCAGGTTGGCGCGCGACACGGTGTATTACCTCGATGCGGTCTAGAATAGAAGGGCTCAAAATGTAAATACCAGCGTTGATCTTGTTGCTGATGAATTCCTTGGGTTTTTCAACGAAACGTTCCACTTGGGAAGAAGCTGGCTTGTTGACGATAACGCCGTATTTGGAAGGATCGTCGACCTTTGTAACCTGCAACACGTGTCAAATCACTTCTTGCTCCACTGTTGCCTCTTTGGTTATAACTTACCACGATAGTTCCTTCTTGTCCGTGGCCCAAGTGGAAATCTCTGAGTTGCTCAAAGGGATAATCACAGATAATATCACTGTTCAAAACAAAGAACGGGCTATCGTCCTTGCCCAAAATTTCTCTTGCTAACGCGAGGGGTCCTGCGGTACCAAGTGGTTCTGTTTCCACAGAAAAAGTGATCTTGACGTTGTATTCTTTTTCGTATTCCTTTAGCGCAGCCACCATGATCTCAGGACGATAGTTCACAGCCAACACGATATCTGTCACTCCAGCCTGAGATTTTTCTTTTATCAGTAAATCACGTATCTCCATCGTCTTCTTTTCTATTTTTTACCTTGGCTAAACCTTCGATCTGATGAAGGATCATAGGCCTGTTGGCGAACTCAACCAACGGTTTGGGAAGTGTGAGTGTAAGGGGTCTGAGACGGGTTCCGAAACCTGAAGGAAGATGTCAGGGACTCTCCAGAATGTAACACTGCAATAGAATTTACCACCAACAAGAATAAGTGCTTTCATCGTTAATTACAAGAGGATGAGAGATGGCCAAGAGATGAAGGGAAAAAAGGAAAAAAAAAGAGCGGAAGGAGTTCAAATATAAAAATAATAGCATGGCCGCGTTGCTATTTGCTGCTAGTCGTACAAAGACCCTAAAAAAAGCGCCTAATAATCCTCGACTAGCCAATCACACGCCAATCTTTTTCGCTAAAAAGAACATGGCTTTGCAGATCATTTGGTCAAACGGAAGAGTTGCATGGGTCATACTGCCACTAGGACACGTTATTTGTTCTTACAATAACAAACAGCTATTTCCTTTGATGCCAACTGCTAGTGGAATGATGTGAAGTATGGTATGATATCTTGGCAGGTTTCGGAACGTGTTCTCGAGTCATTCGAGGCGTAGTTCGCGCTAAAATTCTCGGCACTGTTTTGGTTCGTGTAAACATAACTAATGTAGCAAAGATCAAAAGATATGGTATCTGTCGATCATTTGATGATCCAACCAAATTTGTTTCTCTGTCCACTGACCAAAGTAGTGCAAGTCTGAATGAACATAGTTACATTATTTCGAACTGTTTCTGTCCGAAATACTCTACTTTCCTTGTTTTGGAAAAAAAAATATAAATCAATAACAGCCAAGAAAAGTGACGGGAACAACTCTGGATTCAACGCCATTTATGGCTTACTACGTTGAAGGCCAGAGAAAAGTCCTATTCAAACTCAACTATGTGCCTGCTTCAGCACTACTCGCTTAAAAGGCCTAGCTAAGAAGCAGTTATTACAGTCAACAGAGCCTTCCTTGGCGGCCACTCGCCTCCTTTTATTTTAGCATTTAGAAATATTATTCTAAATGAACTTAATCTAATTTATTTAACGTGTTTAGAGCTCCACTATCACCGATACTAAAATAAGGTTCGTATGCGATGACTGAGGGTGGTGCAAAATCAGGGCTACCAGAGAAGATCGACGTTTGCCTCTTGACAAGTAATTACAAGTTTTCCAAATAACGTAAACGACACATTGTCGACACGACGAAAATGGAACGCAATAAGTTTTTGCCTAGGATTTAGCATATGTATCCGCTATAGTAGACTTGACCAGAGCCTTTCAATAATTTGATCGTATCATGCTACACTGTTTCGAGTAGTTCCCCTTGCAAATAGAGTTTAGGTTACGGAAAACCTGAGAAGTACATAGTAATACATGTTGTTCGTCGCGTGAAGCGCTACGTAGAGAGAGACAATATCTAAATGATGGACTCGACGCAAAGGACACAAAAGCTCCTACGGATCAGTCTGAGAAGACCTGCCCTTGTCCTACTCTGTGCAGACTGCCTACGTCCGCGTACTTACGTGTCTACCTTTGCATCAATGCAACTACTGCGTTTACGAGCTAATTATTCTAAGAGCATACAACTCTTCGCCAAGACCGTGATCCTTGAGTTCAGGCGTGCCTCACCCACTGAGAACATTAAACAGTCCATCATTGTAGAAGATTGATCGGACTGCTTCAAAATATAACGTGTTAAGGTACGTTGTTATATGAGGACAGAAAGCGTGAGGAAATCATCTGCACATTAGACGGTGCAAAAGTAAATCGAGCTCTCACCATTTTCAGAGAAGGTGTATCTCATATCTCCGTATTTAACAAGCCATACGGACGTTTTGGCACAGGGTTAACAAACGGTTGATGGATATGCTGAGATCTATGAGATCTACTAGGAATTCATATTTAGCGATCTACATATCCGTCTTATTTATCAGCTAAGAGGATTGCTGGGTGTTGAAGAAAAATTTGCAGTAGCGAAATCAATCATAGATTAGCGTAAAAGTTCGCTTCAAGGAGGTGTAATAGCAGCGCACCTAACCCATGCAAACTATGCTACTTTTATTCCATGCATTTTTTGTTACAGTATGATAACATGAACAGAGATTGTAGACTGTCCTGCATCATCTACAATGTGTTCTCAGTTAGGTATCGACCGGGTTTCATTTCGGAAGGCTTCTAATGCCATTTTCGCGTTCCCACTTCGTATCGATTCCCGTGCTTTGGCAACACCATCTTTGAAGTCGTCTGCAATACCAGCAACCACAAGCAGCGCAGACGCATTAAGCAAAACAAAGTCCAGGATAGGGTGATTTTTTGGTAGCTCCCCTTCAAGGAGCTTTTTCAACGTCGTGGCGTTCTCGTGACAGTCGCCACCTTTCACATCTTGCAAAGGATGAGTAGGCAGGCCAAAATCACGAGTGGGATGTAAGACACCTGTCGTGATTTCTCCTGAGCTATGAACACGCCAGTACTATTATCGTATTAAGTAAAAGAAACGGAAAATGTCTCAATTTCCTAATTGATTTTCTTACGTTTGTTTCACCAGCCGGGCTGATCTAAGCAGATAGTGTAAGCCACCTAGGGTTTCACTGAATACCGTTCCTTACTTCATCCAATTTCTCGGCTCCGCAAACCACCAATGCTTCTTCGACTCCCGTCAACTTTAACGCATTGGCCATCAAGTCACCAATTTGCGGTGAATGCACACCCACAACCATACGTGAGGGACGTGCTGGGTTGCTCATCGGACCCAGCAAGTTGAACACAGTCGGAATACCGATCTCTTTTCGCAGGGCCGCCACATGCTTCATTGCAGGATGGTACGTTTGCGAAAAGAGGAAACAGAAATTAGTTCGGTCAAGTATACCGGATACTCCGTCAGGCTCAACTTGTTGGATAAGACATCCATGAGCTTCCATCAGATCAGCTGAGCCCGATTTGGATGAAGCCGCGCGATTGCCGTGCTACAGCAGATAACGTCGGTCATGAGATCTGTTGTTGCAGCCTTAAAATTCATGCATTTTTTGTACCTTGGCTACTTTGGCGCCAGCGCCTGCTACAACCACCGAAGCCGTCGTTGACACATTGTACGTATCATGACCATCGCCTCCTGTGCCCACGATATCGACTATCTTGTCTTGAATATGCTGATATCCATCGTAATTGATTAAGCGAGCATGATCTCGCATTGCGATGGCGCATGCTGCTACAATGGCGGGGTCTGCATCGAGACTTTGTAACCGTAAGGCGACCAAAAACGCGGATATTTGACTTTGAGTAGCTTCTCCATTCATAATCGCGTTGATTGCGAGCTTAGCATGCTGCGGTGTGAACTGTGCTGGATCGTGGACGAGCATTTTCAGAACACTCTTCATGTTGGGATTCAAAGATGGCATCTGTGGTTTTGTCGATAAAGGTAAGTAATAGGTAAAACAAAAAGTGACTCATTCATTATCACCGTGCAGCTATCCGTCTGTGACTGCCCAGTTGAAAGTGCGATCATGCTGCCTGCAGATTGATAAGGCATTCGGTCCAATCAACGTCTTACAATAAAGCACAGACATCAAATAATAGCGATCGATGTTTAGACAATGGATTGTGGCGATTGAAGTGGGTGATGGTGCTTGATTGTTAACTATATTATCCTCTTTCGTCCTGGAATCCTGCAGATTTTGTCTTGAATATTGAAAAATAGACTGCCCAGGCGGTCAGACAGCACGTTATGTAGAAGGAATTGCAACTATATGATCGCGTTAAATAGTAATTTTCTTAGAGACCGTATCTTGCACTACCGCACATTCGCCGAAAATTTTTCTCATATAAGCCGTTAGTTAATGGTACTCGAGCCGAAAAGTCTTGTATAGCCATTAAAAACGCGATAAAAATACTGGATCTTGAATAGACGTTTGCGTCACCCAAACATTACTTTGCATTGACACCACCTCAATCCTGCGGTAAGCAGTAGTAGATCCTTGCGGAGAGTCTCAGATACCTTTACTTCTACATCAAAGTGTATTGAGCTGGTCCATTGTAATAGGTTCCCCAACGCATCAATCGGAACTCGTAAGTGAACGTATTTAAAGGGACGCATGAATTCCTTTTTTTTTTTTTTTCCTTTGGCTCCGTTTCCCACATGAAACGTCCCCGGTATGTACTGGGTTTGACTATACATACAGAAACTCCTGTCTTTTGATCGATTGTTTAGACCTCTGGTCGTGAAAGCATGACACTGGCCACTCATTGAAGCCATCCACTCCCACCCCCACCCCACCGAAATGGTGCGGGGTGCGCCACCCGTCAAAGGACGGGATTACCCTTTAGGGGTAAGTAAACTGACATCCAAGTACTGTCCCATTTACTAACCCTGAACAAGTTTTTATGCTGTCTATATGAATTTTGCGTCCATCGAGGGGCCGCGTTAATGTAAGTAGTGTATGGATTTATTATCAACTTGTGTATTAACGAACGCATACTTGGCTTTTTAGAGCGTAAAAGTGGCTCCTCATGGACGCAAAATTTGTATAGATTAGTGTAAAAATATGTTCAATAAACAGTAGCATCATGTAAAGAAGAGCACAGGTGGTGTTGAAAATGTCCGTGTACCAGGCCAACAATGATGTTACCATCCATCTTTCCTGCTGGTTTACTCTGTTTGTCTTTCTCTTTCTTATCTTGCTTTTTTTGCTATTGCTCTCGTGTTTCTATCCTCTGCATCGCTTCTCTATATTTCCCTTCTCTTCGCATTTTCCTTTTTTGGAATTGCTAATAGAGATCTGGTGCTATTTTAGATTTCCGTGTTTTGTGTAACTTCTCTTGTTTCCGCAAACCATAGGACTGCTTGCAGGTCCTATGCGAACATTTTCTATTTCGGGGCCTCTGACTAAGAGAAGACCGGCTGTATATTGCTGGTCGAACGACTTTACGGATGTACTTCAATAGGCTTTAGATAAATTCGGGCTATCCGTGTTACTGACTCCGGTACATTAGATCTATCGATCTTCTCGTCTGGCTTTCAAGATGGTCGGGACAAAAGTAGAAAAACAGCGTAACGGGTAATCAATGATCTCTGCAAGGCTGGGGATGGACACTCCTTGATATAGCCTTTTCTATGTTTCTATTATGCTGCACGGTAGTAACTACTTACAATGAGGTTGGATGCCCAAATACTACGCGTTATTTTTATTTTTTATTTTTTAATGTTACAACGCTGTTCGATTGCCAGGATTCCTATCTTACGTTAACTTCTCTTCGGTTTTGCAGCTTCCTTCAAGATGTAATACACGGCTGAATATACTGATGAACAGTAAGATGAATTTGCCGTTCCTTTGTAGATCTAATAGCGGTGATCTTGACTTGCACATCCGGGATTTGCTACAACGTCTTTTGTAATCTATAGTGGATAGGGCATAGCAACCAAAATCGTGATCCAAAAACGTAGAAACGCTAAATAATAAAAAGAAGAGACCTCTTCCCAGTCGAATAGAGAAAAGCCGACTCCTGCGTTTGCTGTCTTCTATTATTTCTCCTCTCGTGGATGATCTCTGTGCAAATCTGCTTTGGACTGCTATAAGTTTGTCCGATTGTTAGCAACGTTTCCAAAACATATCGCTGATTACAAGAGGACTTTTATATCTACACGTCGTAACAAAGGATGGCAATTTCTCAATGATCTTAAGAGTCGTAGTTGATCAAGTTCAAACGTGGTACAAAAGCTTTGATGATCCAACTTTATGAAGTAGACACTGGTCCGGTTTTGTCGCACTTTGACTCATTGCGACGCATTTTGTCTCATGTCGCATTTCGACGCATGCTATAACACATGATCCAAAATGAGACAAGAGTCAAAATGCGTCAAAATGAGTCAAAGTGCGACATGCGCCATAATGCGACTGGAGACGGAATGCGTTAAAATGCGACAAAAAATTAGGAGACGAAATGCGTCAAAATTCGACTCTTTGAAGTTTGATACAGATTTTCTGCATCCACATCATTGGTTTACTTTTATCGTGAATATTTCAGTTCTTATTGCATTGTGGCTTAATAATTGTTTTTATTATTGATATAAAACTTTTTTCATAATATCAATTCGTTCAGCAAATGAAGACCCACTATTCAACTCCTGCGTAGCCGTTTCAAAAGGGCGTCTGTCGTTTGTTCGGCTTCTCTTCTTGTGCCGTGGGGTGTCCATAACGGCTGTGGTTGCACTCCTTCATCTGAATCAGTATCGGAATTCGTGGGTTCAGCCCTATTAAATAAATAATTAACATCTAACAGTACTGTGGCAGTGAAAAAAAGGAGAACTGACCGTTGGGAGACAGAGTTTGCTCTGGTTGGCAAGTCTGAACTTGAGGTGCTGGCTGTATTAATCTCCGGACCCCCGGTGCTAAAACGAAAGTTTAGTAATCACATAGACTTCTGTAGACACGTACCTAGCCTCTCCAGCGATTTTAGCTGTGGACCGATTAATCTTCGGGTTATTCCAGTGCTTGCGGAGGAGATATGTCGCTGCCCAGCTGCTTTGACATCTGTCCAGTGGAACACCGTGGATGTCCCGTGCGAGACGTTCCAAATTTGCAATGGAACGATTGCGTTCCGTAGCAGGAGCACTCTTCCACTGCATACCGGATCTGCCCTGGGTAGTTAGTACGCGAGACTTGAATTCATTTATTGCAGAACTACATAGACGGACGATTGACTCATGTAACGCTTCCACTTCTTCAGCTGGCAAATTCCCGTCTGGATTGATCACAGCGTCCTTAATTACTTGCTTGGATACACCATTTTTGGGGCGCTTAATGTCTCTTATCACGACACGTTGTGGCGTAGTATTTTGGACCTCTTTGTGTTCCTCACAAACGTAGCAACTTTGACAAGATTTTACTGCATCCTTCAGCTCATTTATCCCTTTCTTTAGTCCCTCGTTCTGTTTACGAGGTTCTTGCAATAAAGCGATAATAGTGGGGTACTGAGAATCACCCATCGTAGAGAAAAGTTAAGTCAAAAGACAAATAGATAGGAAGGGCGCGAGGAGAGAATAAATAGTTATCGTGGGAGAAATTTAAGTAACCGCGTATCGCAGCTACAAAGGGATCTCTTCTCTGAAACCTGCCATGCCTAATTTAGCTGCGACTGCGGTTAGATGCGATCTCTATACGTGCAATAATAAGGGCAACGACTTCAGATCGGACAACGGGACAGAATAGAGTTTACAAACTGAAACAATAGGCTAAGATCTTGTGGATTATAAATTGCTCCATTTCTTTACCCTTAGAGGCCTAACAGAAAACTATTATGATCACAAAAAGAAGCAACAGACGTAGACATAAATGTCCTACTTATGGACTACGGTTCCATAAGGAAATACATGATCTTCACGCGCCCGCATGTTATGCACTTTTCGTGAATGGTATGGGGTCCAATGATCAACTTAGACAATCAACTATGGAAGTCCCAAGCAATGTATCAAGCAGTACTCCCTCCAATGAATTCAATATGGATATGGATATGGATATGGATATGGACTTCGATTATGACTATTCCGATGGCGAAATCGCGGAAGAAGAACGTTTGCGAGATGCCAGCGGCAATACTGGACAGCAATTGGATGAAGAACCGCAAACTCGCACGGAAACAGAGCGTAGCGATGAAAGTTCCAACGATGAAGAGCCCGGCGATGACGAAGACTCCAGTGATAGAGAGGATGACTTCATCAAGGGTAGCCCCCCGGAGATAACGCAGGATTAGCCGTTCCGATTTCATATTCCTTCTGATTTGCCCACAACTTGGGAGCATAAAAAAAACGTAGCTCTGTACCAAATCATTCAAGAAGGTGGAGTCTCACGCAATACTTACCAAGAGTTAGTGAACTTCTTCAACGGTACTCTGCAGGAACTAGGAATAAGTAAGTAGCGAACAAAGTGATTATATGCTTAAATAAAATAGGTGCAACTATCTTCCTGTCACCAAAAGTGGCAGAAGCTGAAGTATTTAAAAAGTGCCCTGTGAAACCGAAGTCGTTTGACATGTGCTCAAATGGCTGCAAGCTTTTTGGAGAAGGCGAATTAGTATGCTCTTGTGGGAAGCCGCAGTACAAGGAGCGCCGAAACGTGCAAAAACCCGTGGCAACGATATAATACCTATCTCTTGCAGAACAACTATCGACGTTTTTCTACACAAAAAGGATGCGAAAATGGATTAAACGTTCAGATATAGAAGAGAACAGCGAAGGGTATGTCATAGTAATAAAATGCAACAGTAGCTGATCGAGTTTTACCAAGTGTCTCGGAAGAGGTTTTCGGTGCAAAGGTGTTTAAGCGTTTGCTAGCTGCCGGACTATTCACGGGCAAATACTACATACTGCTATCGCTATTTGTGGATGGCTTTGTTCCAATGAAAAGAAGCAGCCGCAACATGAAGATCGTTAACGTTATTGTCCTCAATCTCCCACAATAGCAAAAGTAAATCTCTACATTGCCCCTTTGACTTTTTCTCTGTCTTATCGAGCTTTGCAGGTACAAAAACCGCAACATGATCCAGGTCGCCGTTATACCTGGTTCGCTGAAGTCTGGAACCTTATTCCCACTTCTTGCTCCACTGTTCCAAGAATTGAAGCTCTTAGAATCCTCCGGAATGATGCTCCGGTTCGATAACCGCAGACCGATATCTTTGAAGGTGCATCTTCTGATAGCTTCAGGGGATATTCCTGCTGCGTCGTGCCTGGCAAACCACGAGGGACACAATTCCAAGCACGGATGTCTTATATGCACTATTCTTTCTACTCCCCACATCAGCGCTAATGGGAAAGGGACCGGTCAATATCTTCCAGGAACACCGCAGCAGGAATTCGAGATGAGGCGTCTGGAATGCTTTGTCGAGGGAGATCCGGTAAAGTTGGTACCTGGAAACTGTACCGATACTTAACCTTTCTTCGTATATGATTTGTATTAGGAGAACGGCTTACGAGGACCGAGTCCTTTCGCCACATTGTCCAGTTTCCATGGTCCGCTTTTCTTTGGTTTCGAGGAAATGCATCTGCTCGCTCCAAACCTAGGCCGGCAGGTTCATGCATGGCTCAGTGACGAAAACCTCCAAACACCATTTTTTCTGTCACTTACGGAGCGTCGAGCCATCGGAAATTCGTTGATCATCTCAAACAGCACTACTCCACCGATATTCGATGGAAGCTTTAAAGGTATAGCTTACATTAGTTGTTACTATTATGGTCAGGAGACTAACTTAGCATACAGACGTATTTAAGCGACCAGGAGATATGCGATCCGTAGATTGGATCGACTTTCTCTTGTACGTAGTCCCCACGCTGGTATACAAATGTCTGGAGAAAAAACGTGTCCGCCGCGAGGCTCTAGATGCGTTGATGTCATTGATAAAAGCATGTGGCATAGCATTGTCTTCCCAAATCACTGAGGCTGATATCTGCGTTGTTGAAAGGTATTGAGACTCTATTGATTCGCAAAGACACTCATCAGTATATATATGAAACAAACCTCATAGGCGTGTTGACGAATGGCACAGATTCATGAGAAGTAGAATGCCGGTCCACCAGTACACACTCAATCAACATCTGCTTCGTCACCTTCCCGTGGTTCTGCAAGAACTTGGTCCTTTGCGCTCCTACAGCAGCCGTTCTACAGAACCGATCATTGGTGTCTTAAGCCGAAAAATTAAGTCCAAGGTTGCACCTGATCAAAATGCCGCAAATGTACTTCTCCGGATTTGTGCATGCAACATATACAACAGAACCAGAAATACAGCACCAGACGATGGATATGTACCGAAGTCGCATCGTGATGCATTTTGGATACCAGGACAAAATCCAGAGCTCTGGGGGCCTCCGCTCGTGACAGCCCAACTGGCAGACTATGACGAATTCCGTCTTCGAAAACTCCTTGGCGAGTACTGGACTCGGGAATTGACCAGCCCCATTGATCCCGATCGTTTGGACGAGGAGATCATATGGTCGGTGGCCGGTTGTTCCTGGATCCATCTCTCTATGGATCAATGAATTCTAACAGTAGGAGTGACAAACCTGCTGACTTCGTCAAGTTGACCGTCTCTGTTGACCTTTGGGCAAACTATCGTGCTGCTGGTCCCAGGCAGAACCTTGCCTGGAGAGATTTCTTTGGGCAAACACTTCTGTTCTTTTCCCATAAACATGTGGACGGGGAAGGCCAAGGTAAGATCCTGTTCTTCTTTTCGAAACGTCTAACAAGTTTTGCACTCTTTTTTTTAGAGCATGTACGCATCCTCTGCCTTGTCCGACTTATGACGATGGCGAGGACCAGTGGAAATGGCGTCGCATATGGAACACACGTTCCAGGTCAAGAAATGCGAGGCGGAAAACTATACGTGGTCGATGTCAACGACATCGACGCTCTTGCTAGTGGGATGCCTTCCTGCGTGTCTGATGACCGTATGTACTTGCGCCAAAATGATCCAAAATGCGTCAAAGTGAGATGAAGTGAGACGAAATTGGACCACAGTGATATCTTATTTACAATTTCCTTCCCTCTATTAGCGCTTTTCTTTCTGATTGAATATTTCCTCTACCCGATGACTTCTCCCATACAAGAGCCCTCTTTGCGTATTGGGTTTTTGAGATCTGGCTACAGCGGACATGCCGAAATGTCCCAGCGCCAATGGACATAATAACAGACTTCCTTTTTCAGTTATTGCGCGATGGTTTTGTTCCATTGTTATCGTGCGTCGGAGCGATCTTACCGCTTTGATCCGATAAGTACCCTATGACCTATAGATGGATTTTAACTAAATCCGTTTATTTTGTTTTGAAATAGTCCAATGCGTGCATGTGCACATATTATATATATATATATATAGCGGTGTTAATACGGATAAGTGAGTAAATCATTATCTTTTCTCTATTTCTGCAAGGAAGCAACACTTTCTATCGATACCAAGGGTATGGCTTTATCCTCCTTTGAACCCAATGGTCTTTATCATTCATCCCTCGTTCATGACATTTTTGATATTACGCAAAAATCACCATGTCCGGAAGGGATCTTGTATCCTCCGATTAGGAAGAGCAGTAAACATTCGAAAAATGCTTTTGATAATAAAACAAATGTGACAAGCGTGAAGAAATCTGGTCTTCCTGAATACTACAAAGCCGAATTATATGTCCAGAGTATAATTCATGAAGGAAAGCAAATAGTAGGTCCTAGAAATATTTGTCAAACCTTAATTTGCAAACAATATGAAAAGAGCAGGCCGTCTCTTCCGAAATCTCAAATATGGTTGATCAATAATCCGAAGAACTTGTAGAAAATGACTAACCATTCAATTCATTTGACTTGCTAATTATGTCGAAACACTTTATTTTGAAGACACTTCAGAGACAACAAAAGGACGGATTGCCTCGCCTTTTATCCCTAGAGACTATGCTACGAAACATTCATACTGATATGTAGAAAAACGTGCCGCAGTCTTTTTTTTTTTTTAGGATTGAGATGGAATCAGGATGACGCTGTTTATGTTGAATATAGAGATCAGGTGTGGCTTTAGCAATGATGGTGGATGTAAGATAGAGCAACTTTTTCTGTTTTAAACTAGCGATTTTGGTCCCACGCCTTGTGCCTCGTTTGAGTAACAGAAAATAACGCAAGTACGCTGGTGACCCAGCTACAGACAAATTGAGAAGCTACCCAGGTCCTAACAATGTCTAACTGGTTGGCTTGCTTTGTAGACTCTTTTCAAGAGAAAAAAGGGGCAAGAAAGAATGACGCAAGCCAAGAATACCTGAGCAACCTCTTGCTTTAATGCTAAACGGTAGGAAGGTTTGGATGCATGTACAATTTTGTAGTGTAAAATCTGTACGTATATTGCTTCTATAAGTGAAGGACATTTCTTGTCGGTCTTTTTTTTCCGTTCCAGGAAACACAGTTTCAGGGCACCCATTAAAAACCCGATAGGCCCGGAACAGCCGACATAGCGGCACATAGAAGGTGTGCACTAAGTGGAAGACCACCATTATAATAATTAGGTGGCAACATTAAGGCGGTTACTTTATGTAAATGAATTTATAGCTTTAGTTAAGCAATGGTTAGCTATTATACATCTCCTTGACGGGGGTCAATAAGGAGGTCTTGTGTACACATTGACTGCGCACTAAGATATGTAACCTCCTAGAGGCACGAAACAGAAAAAAAAAAAATTGAGATTGATGATTCTGCAGCAGAAATGATTAATTCATGTTGCCGATCAAGTAGATGCAAGCACGCTGAAATAGGACGGTGCTGTGGCAAAAGGGAAGAGAGTCATATGGTAAATGGAAAGGCTTTCCCGATATCATTGGCTTTCCCCGCAAAGAAATAAATTTCCCTGTTGGTTAAGAAGATGGCTATTCAAAAGTTGTTTCACTGTAAACCATGTTTTTTTGGGTATAGCAGAAGCCGCTAAACTCGATTTAGTTTAAGTCTTGACAAATTGCATCTGGCTCCGCTTCTGCTTATCTTTGCCCTGGGGTTGCCTTTTACTTATTAGCGTTACCTATGTCCCAGTCGTGTCCCTCCAAATCTTAAATCATCTGTTCCACTGAATTCGTTGAAAAAATATATAAACACCGAAATTTTATATCCAGATCCACTTTCCTTATTCCCACCAGCATGATGAGGTTGAAAGGGAAAGCTTTGTTTGGTGCCTCCACATTACTGGCTGCCACCGGCTTCTTGCTATTTGGCTATGATCAGGTAACAAACCAACATAAAGAAAAATGTACATCTCACATCAACTGGTTGTAGGGTGTCATGTCTGGCATTGTCGATAACCAGCATTTTAAGGACTTGATGGGTGACCCATCACCAGAAGTAACAGGTGCCATTGTCTCCTTGTATGAAATAGGATGCATGTTTGGTGCGCTTTCAACAGGTAATTTATCGAAGTTGCGTCATTGATTTATCTCAGCGGTTTGTGTGTTAGGCAAGGTTGGTGATATTCTTGGACGCAGAAATACGATTCGTTTGGGATGTATTATTCTTATGATTGGAGCTATTATCCAAACTGCCACCTATGGTGTAGCAATGACGATTGTTGCCCGTATCATTACCGGCTTTGGGAATGGTATGAACACTGCCACCGTACCTGTCTATCAATCAGAAGTCTCACCACCAAAATCCCGTGGTGCTCACGTCTGTTTCGAATGTTCTCTACTTGTTGTTGGTATTGGTATCGCATACTGGCTTGAATTTGGACTTTACTTTGTTGGCGGCGAATTCGCTTGGCGCTTCCCATTGGCTTTCCAGAACGTCTTCGCCATCATCTTAATCGCAGGCACATTTATCCTGCCCGAGACTCCTCGCTGGCTCGTTGCACACGGAAGAGACGACGAAGCCAAAGATGTCCTTGCACGTCTCTGGACAGATGGAGATATCACCCATCCACGATGCATGGCTGAATACGAAGAGATCCGTGATGGTATCGAACTCGAGCGACGAGAAAACATTTCGTCCTACAAAGATCTCTTTACGAAAGGAAGATTCAACAACCGCTATCGTGTCTGTCTCGGTATGCTCAGTCAGATTATACAGCAACTTTGTGGCATTAGTAAGTTTGATTATCAGGCGAGGAAATGCGTTAACACAGATATATAGATGTTACTACCTATTATCTTGCGACGGTGATGACACAAGCCGGAATGACGGGTTGGATGCCAATGTTGATGGCTGGTGTAGATGCCATTGTCTACCTTATAGGCAGTCTTCTTCCAATTTATCTTGTGGAGAAGGTTGGCCGACGAAAAATCATGTTATGGGGTTTAGTTTTCCAAGTGATCACCTTAGTATTGATTGGAGGGTGTCAGAAAGCTGGTGCTGACAATCCTGACGGTCATGGTGGCAACGGTGCTGTTGCCTTTACCATGCTCTATAATTTCGTCTTTGGTGCTAGTTGGCTTGGCATGGCCTGGTTATACCCCGCAGAGATTTTCTCGACTGCATTACGTGCTAAAGGTAAACAAAGCGATAAAGTTTAAAAAAAAACAATGGCTCATCCACATATTTTAGGCAATTCTTTCTCCACAGCCGCCAACTGGCTTGGTAACTTTATCGTGGCAATGGTTGCCCCCATTATGTTTAAAAACATCCAATTCTGGACGTACATCGTTTTTGCTATCATCAACGTAATCTTTATTCCCATGGTATACTTCTGGTACCCAGAAACCAAGGGACTGTCACTTGAACAAATTGAAATTCTTTTCGCTACGGACGACCTCAAGGAAGATGCCAAGTCGATTGCATCGCACATTGGATCCAACTACGATAACGAGAAGAAAGATGTTGAAACTGGATCAGTCCGCCCAAAAAGTGAACGCATGTCTATTCATCAAGATGGCCCTGTCGACCGCTTGGATCCCAGTTCCATTGCCAGTCAGGTCAAAGACGAATATCAAAATGAAAAAGGACCCAACTACAAGTAAAGATCCTGAGCATACAACTAGTAACATTTGTGGTTGGGCAGTGCCCAGGTATTTGTTATGTAGTCTACCCATACTTTGTACTTTTTATTCATTCTTTTTGTATCCTATTACACTTGTTCTTATTAAGTTACCAATTAAAAGCATCACGGTTAGATCAAAATATCTACAATGTTTTTATTGTTTCGTATAGCTCTCCAGTAATATTTTACGAGCAAGCGTTAAAAAGAACTGAATTTCTAACAACAACATCCCTTATTATTACGCAATGAAAGCAAGTATCATTATTCTAGATGCAGCATTGAAGTACGTTATTCCTGACAAACATATTGCATGCAGCACTGAACCATATTCTACTGCCTAACTTCCCCAAAAAAATTGTTGCGCCGCGAATCGGACCGATGCTCGCTACAGCTTTTTTACCGGTTTCCGTGCATAGATTTGCGCTTGCTTCAGCATAGCGACTACTTTTACATTACTTGGTGATGATTTTGCATGGACGCTTCCTCAGTGTCCCGGAGCAACTGAAAGTTATTTGTGGCTGCGTAGACAACATCATTTTATGACACTCTTTGCGATAATAAACAACTTCGACGGCACTTTACTGTTTCCGCGCTATTCCTATTATACTTTAGATGACTTCCTCGCATTCGTAATTCAAAACTTGATCACTTGGAACCTTCGGAGGTATTCCAAGAACAAAGAAAGCTATCGCGGTTTTTCTTGTGGTGTCCTTTGATAGACATGTGATACGGGTACTGTCACAAGATCCAGGGCCTTCGGTCGTATGACAATTTTCCCGTCAATTGCTGTCGGCCGGCTAGATTTTGCGGATGATCGCAGAGTTGCACAAATATGATGGCTCTAGGATTTTAGAAACTGCGCCCGCTCTCGAGTACGGCTCAGGATTTGCGGAATCTGAATCTTACTGAATCACCTGGAACAGGATAGGCTGATCGAATTTGTTCGTTTTCTAGACATCCAAGTAATTTACCATATTGGTCAGTGCACCCTATATTGCATCAAAAGGATATTTTTCCGTTGGGTGTTCTAAGATGAGTTTCAAATAGGAAAATTTGATATGTTTTCTGTTTTCTGGAAGTAACACCATAACATGATACAAATTTCTTGGGTTCCCACCAGCCTACTTTACGTCATTGTTATCATATTAGGAGTACGGTGTACCATCGCGGAGGAAAATTCTTCCCCACGGCGAATACTTCACACTTGATTTGTTCCCAAGGAGAAAAAAAGGTTGCAGATCTATCCCTTTCCTTGTTACTTGTACATGAGAACTTCCTTTTCTTAAATCTCCTTAAGGTTAGCTGACCCTTTTCTCTCATTTTCTTTCTTTCTATCTCTTTTTTTAACCGTAACTTAGTCTAACAAGATTTCTGAGATTTGTCCATACGTTGCACAAAAACCGAGCTTTGAAGTACCTGTCGCTTTCAGTAATTTCGAAAAGTAAATCCTTGGGTATCTAACCGGAGAAAAAAAAACATTCTGGTTTCGGCAATATACTGCCGCTGGATCACAGTAAGTGAATCTTATTGTTCAGCTATTTAGCATCGCAGGCCTCGTTCGTCTTTTCAGTTTACAGGGTGGATATGTAGTAACGTATGACAAAGCTTCATCCATGTTGTCACCCTGTTTGGCATATACCAATTTCAGAAATAGTTGCTTCTACTTCTTTGTGCAAAGTAATATGCGAAATCCCAAGATGCCATATTGATTTTTAGAAAGGGACTATCGTCATATACTGCAGACGTGTCGGATCGTTTGATCATTAACGGGTCATGTGGACGCTTGTTAAACTTTGTAAAAGGAAAGAGCCCGAAATACATCACATGCAGTGTCTGTTCGAGAAATACGTTTGTATCTACAGCATATCGATTGGACTATATTTATATACATTCGCACAACTTAAATTGTATTAGAAGCCTTTATGCAAAGAATGTAAATAATCACAGCATTTGTCATGGAATGATAGTTCGTCGTTTTACTTCAAAGTTAGCTCTGCCGTGCGCAGACATGCGGCGCACAACCTGCGATAGATGTGCCGGCAAAGGAAGTTCCTTGCAGGGAGGGAGTCAATTCATGATTACACGAGCAGAGGAGATGGGAGCGATGTGGCGTCTGGTGAGATTCTTGTTGTGAAGGATGAGCGATGTTGCGTGTGACAACAGATACTTACCTGGTAGCGAAAAGGGAGTTACATCACAGCCAGTACGGTGCGGTTCAAAGGTCATGAAAGCCGAAAGTACGCATAAAAATACATGAGTGATCGTGTAAATAGCCTACCGGAAATGCTTTTCTGAGAACAAATCTGAAGAAAAAGAGAAGGTTCATGCGTGCTTTATAAACGAACTATTCTGGATGAAGATCTCCCCTTGTCTTTGGGCATTTTTAGTCCTTCCAACAGGATATTTGGAAATCATCACATAATCACGTCAATGCAGAAAAAATATTCTCTTGTTTTCGATAGAACATCTTCGTTATCTCGAGATATTTTTACGCCAAAATATGGGATACTGCGAAATCATCATTGAGGTACCTCAATGCAGGGGTCAGATTATCCATACGCGAACTAACTAATCCTTGGATTAACATAAAATGAACTACTTCCCAACGCGAAATCATTCTACTTGAACGTGTAAGGATATTTTAGTTGGCGTAAATCTCTATACAAATCCTATAGCTTTTCAGTAGTAATAATGAAAATCTCGCGATATGCTTGAGTAGTACATCTAGTTCCCTGCCATTCAAAGAAGCATCCTGCTACCGACGTATTAGACCTGCTGGACAAACGAACATAGCGTTACATAGCACTATCGGTTGAGTAATTTGAATTATTTATAGATATGCTTGTTTAAAATGTCACTGTATCTCTCTGTGCATTGACAAAATTCCAGTACATACAGTCAATAAAACCCACTAGCCTTCTGACCTATTCGATTTGTCCTATTATTCAAGTTTCCAACAAGTTCATTTGGCTATTTCAGCACCTGTACACTTATAGCTGTGTGTTGTCTCAGAGATGTCGTCATTTCTCCAATACAGGATCGCACTTTCTAATTTTTTACCTGTTTTCTTAAAAATGAGAACAGGTATTTAGGTATATAACTGACGTGATCATATGAGAGTTTGTTGATAACACATGCATCTGTTTCCTGCAGACTATAGTAATGACTCCATTTCGGTCGCTGCCATCAAAGATTTTTGTATTTTATTTTATTTTAACAATAAGTATTCCAGTATGGTTCTGGATGCTGGACCTCGCGCTGCGCAGAAGTAAATTGGTGGCTTCACTCGTCGTGTTCTCTTGTATAACCTCTTTGTTGCATATTGTCCACATCCAATTTGTTCTAATTATTCTTTCCTATTCCATGATACTCAAGTTATACTATTTGCTGAAGTATCTTGCATTTTTTTCCTTCCTTTTCTCAATTTGCCTCGCAGCCATCTCATATCTCCGTACACATTTCACCTGTCAAGCGCAACTTTAAAAGTGGCTTGTGAAGCATTTCATACGGCGCCTGAAATGAAGGTTGACGAGCACTGCAAGTTCAGTTTACCCTTGTCACGCTTGATGTCTTCACCCATTCAACCGCCACCTAATATACGGTATGAACAGCCTTGTTCTTTGATTGAATGCGGAATTAACCTAATTTAATTCATGTAAATACGTATAGAAGACCGCCCTGTGCTCCACTGTCGCAACCACAGCCAGCGACGTCCGCTCCAACGGCGTCTCCTTTTCCTCATCATCTTCCACCTCCACCCATACCTCCAAGTAGCGCCTCTCAAGCACAACCACCATCGTCATTATCACTCCTTCCGCATAGGACCAGTGATTTGCCATATCAGAGCCCGATAACTTCACCTCCCAGCATGTCCAGTACAGCGTATCCCAATCCACCTCCAGTGACCGCACAAGCACACCACGCAGGTGTTACTACATTACCTCCCGCAAGTTCCTTAACTTCGTCCGTTGATGCGCACTCCACAAAACTTGGACCTACAACAAAACCTGTACTGCCTCCGATTCCTACGCGTGGCCCACCTTCCTCGCCATTCGCAGAACATGCTCCCAAGCCAGCTACCAAAGTACAACGTGCAGCAACACCACCTTCAAGCACTCAGTCACAGTCTTCGCAATCTCAAAGCGCTAATACCGGTTATCGCCCACTTAACGTTCGTGATGCACTGACTTACCTGGACCAAGTGAAAGTACAGTTCTCCGATCAACCAGATGTCTACAACCGTTTTCTGGATATAATGAAGGATTTTAAAAGCCAAGCGTAAGTAAAGGGAGGAAACGATACTGAGCTGTTCGCTAATGTAGCGCTAGTATTGACACACCAGGCGTCATTGAACGCGTATCTACCCTGTTTAAGGGTCATCCGACTCTGATCTCAGGCTTTAATACGTTTCTGCCTCCTGGTTACCGGATCGAATGTTCAACCGATCCACGAGAACCAGACGTGATTAGAGTAACGACACCTAGCGGTACAACAACCACAACAGGAGGAAGCGGAAGATTGAGATTGGAGCAAGAACATCCTATTTCCGGCAGTGCATCTGTCGGACCATTTTACCAGCCATATGCACATATGCCACCGCCACCGGGGCCTCCAGGGCCTCCAGGCCCACCGTCCATGCACTCAGCTGGACCGTCATCGTATATGCCTGTGACTGGTCATTCACGACCTCCTTTGCCTCCGCATCAATCGAATTTGGGAAATCAGAGTTCCTCACAACAAGCGAATGGAAAGCGTGGGCCAGTTGAATTTAATCATGCAATCAACTACGTCAACAAAATTAAGGTGATTGCATGGATACGCACTGTGTAAACAACTGTTATTGACGCTGCCCAACTTTATAGAACCGTTTTGCAAATGAGCCAGACACTTATAAGCAGTTCCTAGAAATCCTCCAGACGTATCAAAAAGAACAGAGACCTATACAAGAGGTAACACAATAGTAATTATATGCAACTATCTCTAAACGGTTGAAAACAGGTGTACACGCATGTGCAGTTTCTGTTTAATGGCGCTCCTGATCTGTTGGATGAGTTTAAACAGTTCCTGCCTGACATCACTGGACAACCTAGCAGCATCCTCCTTGATCTAAATGGACCTTCTTACTATGGTAGGCCAGATTTTAAATTCTTGACTGTGTTGACTGTTATCATGCCATAGGTTCTAAACGAAGTTTCGGAACACCACCTCCAAGTTCATCTGTTATACCTCCTGGAAAGAAGAAAAGGACCACTGTGGGTGAGCGTACAGCTCTAAGTGGTATCCATGCCAAGGTATAGTAAGAGAAACCTTGACTCGAAAGCTTCCGCTAATTGACTCAACTCTTAAACAGACTGCAAAAAAATCCAAACTTTATCACAAAGGTGGTATGGTTACGGATCTAGATCAAGCAGATTCGTATCCATATCCATCCTCGCCTTTTGATCCTGTGCGTCCCAGTATAACAGCAGAAGAGGTGGAATTATTCGAAAGGATCCGAAAGCACATTGGCAACAAGCCATCCTATGAGGAATTTTTGAAGACGCTCAATCTATACACGCAGCAAATCGTCAGTCTGGATACGCTCATCGATCAGGTGGAAATATTCCTAGGCAGCAACAAGGAATTATTTGACTGGTTCAAGAGCGTTGTGGGACACCAACCAGCAGAGAAACCTGTTGAACGTCCACTCAATGTAATTGCGAAACCAGATTTAATGCACTGCAAAGCTGTGGATAGCAGTCCGAGTTACCGCATTGTGCCAAAAGAAGTAAGTAACGGTAGTAATTTCCCAATGAAAACACCCATTCATTGTTCATCGGTGTGTAGTGGCAGACGCAACCCTGTTCTGGCAGAGATCAGCTGGCGTGGGAAGTATTGAATGATGAGTACGTATCACATCCAATTTGGGCTAGTGAGGATGATGGCTTCGTGGCTTCCAAGAAGAGTCACTATGAAGAAGCCATGCATAGATGCGAGGAAGAAAGGTATGTTGGGAACGGAAATGTTATGCTTTTTATGAGACTCATGGCTTGTACTAGATATGATTACAATCTGAATATCGAGGCGAATTTGAATGTTATCGCTCTGTTAGAACCAATCGCGAGGAAGCTCGATGCTATGAGCACGGAGGAAAGGAATAACTTCCGTTTAGCTCCAGGATTAGGCGGACAATCAAGGACTATTTACGAGCGAATCATCAAGAAAGTCTATGATAAGGAACGAGGCTCAGAGATCATCGAATTACTGTACAGCAACCCCGCGCAGGTTGTGCCTGTGCTTCTAAACCGACTGAAACAAAAGGATGACGAATGGAAGAAAGCTCAGGTAAGGAGAACATTGCGCCGAGTAATCATGCATTGACTTTCTTTTATTCTAGCGAGAATGGAATAAAATATGGCGCGAACTGGATGCCAAGAACTTTTATAAAGCACTTGACTACCAAGGAATCACATTTAAGGGCAACGATCGAAAAGCAATGGCGGTGAAAGCCCTCGTGGCAGAGATTGAGACGAAGCACAAAAAGCAGCACGCGCCAGAAAAAAGCATTGGCCCGTCCTCAAAGTCAAAAGTAGAGTACCAGTTTCGACATTCGTTTAAAGATCCGGATGTATTCAAGGATGTCACACGATTGATCTTCTTTTACATTGATCGACAAAGCGGTTTCACCAGCAGCGACAGAGAAAAAATCCGTACCTTTATTCGAACGTTTATTCCATTCTGCTTCCATGTTGATGACGTTGTGCCAGAAGGAATACTTCAGTACTCAGATGACGCCGATGACGATGAAATGCAAGATGACGATGATGATACGCATTCGACAAACACCGAAGATTCGGAATCTGACATTGGTCGTTCACCAAGCATGCGAAGCATGTCACCTTCAAAACGACGCAACGGAAGAGGTGGCAGGAACCACCAGGAAGAGGAGGCTACAATGGATCTTCTTCGTGACGTTTTGACAAAAAATCGAGCGCCAATGGATGATGCTGATGGCATGATGAATGCCAATGCCGCACCGAAATCACCCTCGGCACCACGAGAGTCCACGCCAGTTGCTGATAATGATACACCGATCAAAACGGAGCAAATTGAAGAGGCGACCACTCAGGCATTTTCAGCTGCCCCTGGAACGGATGATAATTCACCTTTGCAAGCAGAGAATACGTACAGCACATCTAACACAGTGGAAGACGAAGGAGGTAAACTACTTGCAGCGGCGGCAGTTGCCACAGCCCCAGGATTGCGGCGACGAACAGCGTACAGTTTCTTCTGTAATACTACTTTTTACTGCTTTTTCAGACTTTACGAAGTACGTGGCACCTATTTAGAATTACTATCGTACTTACTTGTTTTTAGATGGTCTATTCACGCCTGTTGAAAATGAAGATGCTGGATGCGGAAACCCTTAACGATCCAAGAAAAGGAAAGAAAGTCAACAAAGTAGCATCGGATCTTGGTCTTTACAGCACTCGCTATGATGGTAAGAACCGACTCGAGAGAAAGAATTCAGTAACTGACGACTTTTGTCAGACATTGATTTGTCAAACGGTGGTTATCACTGTGTTTTGGATCTTATTGATCGATTCTTTGATGGTGAACTGGATCAAGCAACGTTCGAAGATAGCGTGCGCTACATTTTCCCAACGCAAGCTTACGAACTTTTTACCATCGACAAGTTGACCCATGCAGTGATTAAGCAGGTACGAATGGCTTCTTTTTTTTTTGGAATCACAAGGAAAGCTTACGACGTTGAGCAGATTCAAGCAATCACAGTGGATAACAAGTCGGTAGAATTAATTCGACTTTTCCGCAGCGACCAAAATCTAGAGTCTACGTCTCCAAGGATCATGTCAGTATATCGTTTGAGAGCAGAAGAGATTGTTGGACCGGATGAAAATCTCTACAAGATTAGCTTTGTAAGTTGGATAGGAAGATCTTGATGAACTTAGATGAACTTAAACCAACGATGTGTATAGGATACCGATGTTGCTATCATGACGATCCAATTGCTGGACAAGGACGACTATATGCTTGAACCAACTGCAAAAGATCGATACGAGGATTACGTGGCAAGTTACATGAATTGGTTAGAGACAACCGAAGGTATAAATGCCGGACTTATGAAGCCCACGTTCCTGCGTCGGTAAGTGACGAAAGACTCAGGTTACATGAAGACTCATGTTCCCTTTCTAGGAGTCTGCGACCGCAAGATGACCATCTCAATGAGATCTATGTACGATCACGGCTACAGTACAAAATTGACCAGGATACCTATCATATGTATTATATTGTTGGTTCAGAGGATATATTTATAAGGCCGCGCTCTAATCCGGAGACAGCGACAGCCTTGCTGCGATCAACGAAGTGGAACGAATGGCTGGAATCATCTAGTACAGGATGGGCCACAGGTCTTGATGAGACCAGCAAAGACGCAATGGAAACTGAAGCACGCAAATTGCTCAACGGGCAAGATGAACTGTAGATTTTCAATATCAAATTTTTTTTGTACAAAGGTTTTCCCAATCAGTAGCAGTTAAATGCAATTATTTCTTTTCAATGACAGATGACCCTAAAAACTACCCAGCTGTGCCACGTTTAGTATACGGAGGTTGTGCTTTAAATTTATTCCCTCCACAAATCGACGATGGGAAGAGATCGTATCTTACATGAATCTGGCCCTTTCACGCACACAGGATCCATTGATGAAACAAACTATGTAGAACATCCTCTGTACATTGACTTCCAGACGTCAAAGAGCCAATAATCTCGGTTGTTGTCTGAAGACACGGTACTTAATGGGTAGAGAAACAGCGGTTAGGGATAGCAGATGGAGCAGCCTATGAAGTGAGCTACGCGATGAGTCACTATTATGCCCGCAGCACTTGTAAAACGTTGCAACAGCCAATCATCGCTTCAATTTGCTTTTGCTACTCGACCATGACGCCAGCATTCGACGATGATCCCTCTGCAGCACAACGCGAGGCCTGGGCAACGTAAATAAGCGACGAGCGAAAGAAAACTTCAGCTGTTCTCTAAACTGAGATCTCATCTAGAGAGCAAAACAAATTGAAGAATCAAATATGTCTCCATGATGATGTAGCCTTTGACCCTGTCACTCTTCACGATCTTTCTTACATTGCTGGTGTTGATTTAAGCTTTCCTCAGAATGATCGTACACATGCCGTTGCCTGCTTGTCTATCCTTTCGTACCCGAGCCTGAAGGTAAAGAAAAGTGGAGAAACAAAAGGAAAAATACGTATGTGGATTTGAAGCTGTTATATACAGACTTTTTAGAAACAGAGCTACATTTACCATATATTCCTGGTTTCCTTGCTTTTCGTGAGGTAGATCCTCTGCTTCAGCTGCTTAGCAAGGTGAAACAGGAGAAACCAGACATTTATCCTCAAGTCATACTCGTCGATGGTAGGGAGAGAGAGAGAGAGAGAGACATCGATCGGTTGTTCTAAATATTGTTGCAGGGAACGGACGCTTGCATCCTCGCACGTGCGGAATAGCTTGTCATTTAGGCGTGCTCGCTAACGTACCAACCATCGGCATTGCCAAGAACTTCCTGGTGATCGATCACGAAGGTCCGTTGCTACAAATGAAGCAAGTAAAAGCACGAGCCAAAGAACTGAAAGGCCGCGGCGACCACCTAATACTGCGGGGCACCAGTGGCACACTGTATGGTGCAGCGGTACGAACTTCAAAAGATGCGCCAAATCCTGTTTTTGTCAGTCAGGGCCATCGTATTAGCCTTGAGACTGCTCTCGTCGTTGTCTTGGCTACCTGTCTCTATCGTATACCCGAACCCATCCGACGCGCTGATCTGGATAGCAGGGAATATATTCGGCGACAGAGCCGTGTATAGAACCTTTTCCTTCACAAGACTATTTAGCTTACGTTCTTTTGCGAACCCAATGGCATGGCGTCAGTAGCTGTTATCCATTTAAAATGACGGACATTATTATATATTACCAAATGAGTCTCAATAATGCGTGAGATATTTCCCTGCCTGTACTTCTTCACCGCTCGGATTCTCAATCCTTTGGTAGAAAGCACACCTAGTCCATCCTAAAATGTTGCACAAATCTGACATATCACGAACTTCTGGCAGGCACAACGGGTTGTCACTATCATTAGATTTTTTGCTACAAAGTCTGCTTCATTCTGCAAGTTTATCACAAGAGCGTATGCCCTTCGTCATGGAAATATAAGTGCACGTCGCTACTGTCCGCACTAGGATGATGATACTTTTTCGCATACTTTTGCTGCAGGTGGTATGCAGTGCTAGCTAACACGTCTCTCTCTTGCTTTATTACTGTGACCATCTGCCTTTGACGCCAGAGACATCCTATAAAGACAAATGAATGACCCGAACTCATTTGGACAATGCAACGTCGGACAACGGCATCGAACAAAGCGGTATAAGTTTTGCACTGCCTAAGTCTTCCTGAAGCTAAACGTCTGGCTCATATTGGTCCTGTTTCTTGAACATCATCTACTTTTTGGCCCTAAAACCGCCGATGTCTTGGAGCTATGAACGCGAGAAACATATTTTTTGCAACACTTCGCTATGAGATCAGTGTGGATCTGCATCTTTCCCTTTTAAGTAAAATAATGGTTACAATCCAATTCCAGAGTCTTTCATTCTTCCAAGTACCAAAGAAAAAGGAAAAGTAGATTGCAGAAGAGGAAAGTCCTGTCTACAATCTAGAAAATACCTGCTTTTTCTACCGTTTCAGATCGTATGAAGAAGAATACCAAGACTGGCGTGATTGGAATGGCCATCTACTACTCGCCATGAACACCTCCTACCGCTGTTGTCTGAAGACGCAGGATACGATGCTCAATGCACCCTCTTCCCCTCAAACTGCATTGTGACCTAAAGTTTCATTCTCCATTGAAAAAGGCGTTTTCAGAGTTATCTTTAATTTAAGGAAGAGGAGCTGTGTGCCCGTGTGACACTTGCTAATTCTAGAGCTGCAGAATAACTCTGCATTTGAAGCATGCAGTCTGTCGGAGTCTTCACGTGTATTTAGCTATGACGACTTGCGTGCTCATTTTACAAGATATGACTACATCCTCGAAAGCCTAACGACTGTTTGAGCATTCTTGACTCTATATTCGTCGGTGAAGGTAGCTTCGTCAACAATTGTGGCTCGGGACACACGCACGATTTTGGTAGACGTGCTTTTGCAGTCATGCATTCTGAGGCATATGTCTTCATTGAGGGCACCCCTTTGGCTGTCTCTCTCCTTTGAGACATTCTCGGCCGATAAGCCTATCTAACCAGGATAAGGTTCTAAACATTCAGTAGCAATGCTCTGCTGCAAACAAACAACGTTGCCTTTGTTGCCATCCTGTCCACATGGGATTGTCTGCACCTGCTGTATACATCATATGTTGAGTCGCCGTTTGAGATCAAGTAGTAATTACCGTATATTCTTATCCTTTTCTTAACGCATGAATTACTTGCTATGATATGATCGTAGTAGTAAATAACAAACAAATCAGAGAAACAGTCGAGCATTCATCCTTCTCTCCTCGGTGATTCCATAAGATCCATTAGCATATAATAAATGGATGATCGAATCAAACGAGATCACAATCTGAAAAGGTGAGTAGCCTACTCAAGAGATTCTGTAGATTAAAGTCAGATACATATTGTAACATAGCTACGCGAAATGTATTTTTGCTTAAATCAATCTTTAATGTGCATTCTCTATGTGTAGTCAGTGGCTTTAACACCTAAGTATACTTCTGCAAGCGTGTATACAAATACGCACTGATTTTTTCCCTACTTACTTAAACAAGGTGATGTGTTCGATTGTTCCCTGACTATCAATCGCTGCAACAGCAAGATAAGAACAAGAAAAAAAAAAGACCTCAAATAGAACAAGTTAAGGTTTTGTAGTCATGTAGTCAACGCTAAGCTGAGTTTAATTAATTTAGTTATGTATTTTGAATGAAACAACACTCAGATCGAGAATGTGTCTATATCGAGCGTTAGACGTATGATGGGCACTTTTTTTTAAGTGTGCGATATAATCGTTCACTGCATAACGGGCGTTCACTGCATAACGGACGCCTACTGCATATCGAACGTCCACTGCATATCGAACGTCCACTGCATATCGAACATCCACTGCATTCAGGCGTCCACTGCATTCAGGCGTCCACTGCATATCAAGCGCCAATCGCATACTGAATGACGATGCTCTGTCCTCTTGTCTACCGGTAGTGATGTTTCTTTTTTTGGGGGGAGGACGCGTTCTCCATCCGGGTATCGGGAATTTTTTTTCATGGGTTGTCAAACAAAGCGAGGCGAAACCTGAATTTTATTCACTTTGCTTGCTTCTTGGTCTGTTTACGTTTGTTTTAATATTCTTTTTGTCGCTCATGTGTATGCGATGCGCTGGACAACACCTATCAAAGTACTCTATTCAACCGTCATCTCTGGGATATTCGTAGTACCTGCCATCATCGGCTATGCTTTACAGTTGCATATTACGACGCAATCCTTCTGGGCGCTGGGTGCCTATGGTACGGTGGTGTTCATATTTATTTTTTTCCAACTGGTGTTTGCAACACTCAATCGCGTCATGCTGAGACGATATTGCAAAGTCGCTCCTCCATTAATATCTCGCCAAAAACACCTGGCTGGGCGACCAGGACGCGCGGCGACGTCTATAGGATTAGCGGTCGTAGGGTATAGAGAAGAACCGGAGTTATTTCGGCAATGTCTGGATTCGATTCGATTATTAGAGTATCCTGATCCGTTCAAAACGGTGGTAGTTATTGACGGCGACGAACCACAAGACCGCGAGATGGCAACCATTTTCGAAAAAGCGTTTCCGGGAAACGCAGTGATTGTTCTACCCCATTTGATGTCTGATAAACCGCATCTCAGTGTACCGATACCATCAGAAAAAGAGGTAGCCGGCGACGGCAACGCTATATGCTACATGCAACCGCATCGTGGGAAGAGGCACGCGATGTACACGGCCTTTCGAGTCCTGATCGACGCAGGGTGTGAGGCGATCATGTCAACAGACTCCGACACACGTTTCGATAGCAAGGCCATCATTGAACTAGAGAAAGCGCTTCATTGGCACAACAACACAGGCGCCGCAGCTGGCGACGTCCGTATCTGGAACAGCACCGATAGCGTACTAGCTTACATGTCCTCTTTACGTTACTGGATGGCGTTCAATATCGAACGGGCTGCACAAAGCTTCAATCGTTGTTGCACTTGTGTTTCTGGACCCATGGGGATGTATCGAGCAAAAGTGCTTTCGGAAGTACTCGAGGACTGGATTACCCAACGTTTTCTCCAAATGGAATGCACCTATGGCGACGACAGGTAACTTACTTGGGAGAAAAAGAAAAGGAGGAGATGCTAATCGATTGATCCCTTCGGGTAGACACCTTACAAATCAGATTTTACGGAGAGGCTACAGCGTTGTCTACACCCATCGTGCATTTTGTGAGACCGAGACCCCAACCACGTTCATTCGGTGGTTTAAACAACAGACACGATGGTCCAAAAGTTTTTATCGAGAGCTACTTTGGAATATACGAAGTCTGACCAAACACAGTCCGTGGATGGCTGCCGAATTGTTCTACCAAGGCCTTTACCCATTCGTCTTGATGTTTTCCATCTTTTATATCCTATGGGCCCGTGTACCCTTTGTCCTCCTGGTTTGGCTCGCTTCCTTGATGGCCATTGCAAGCATCAAAACCGCCTACGCTTTGCTGACAACACTCTCTCCCCGTTTCCTTGTCTTTCCGCTGTATTCAGTCTATTATCTCCTGGGCTTGGTGCCCGCAAAAATATGGGCGCTTGTGTCGCTCTATGACATACGATGGGGCACATCTGCCCGATCCGCCTCCGAACGCAAAAGAGAAGCCGTTGTGTGGGGCCAGATAAAAGAAGCCTTACCCGTCGTCGTCTGGATTACTTGTATCATGGCAGGCATTGCCTTCAACCTGGCCGAGTTCTATGCGAATCCCGCCAGATCAGGTCGTCAGTCCGCAGATGCATCCGATCCAACGTCCATCGTCTTTGGCGACAATTCCACAGCACCCTCATGACAATACTATTATACTATCCACTTGTAGAATTAATCAACAATAAATATACATCGAAGCATTCATAATTTCAGATTTGTAGTAACGATGACGTTTGTTCCCTTCGTAACGTCAATGCTCTGCCACGCATTCGCCCTTCAACAGTGGACCCTTCTGCTTGGTAACCTAAACAAAAAAGGAAGTGATTGTCATGCCCACAGGAATATATAATCGCCCTGTGATGTGTTTCTTGAAACCTGTTGTTTTCAAGGCTTTTGTCGGATCAGATATCAATCGGAGATAAGGGCGCGCATTCAACATAATCATTTTTTTTCTGTTATTTCGGTTTATTTTATGGGCAAGAGACGATGTGATGTATGATGGATGACATGCAATGTTTCATTCCTTCTATTTGTTTAATTTCTTTAAGCCAAACCAGCTTCCACCATGGCCTATCAAACAGAGTCAGTTAGTTCAATGAAAGAGGTCATGTTGCCAATACTTTACCTGTTTCAAAGTCACACCCAACCCGGCGGGGGATGGTGTCACAAGTACGCCAGCCTTCTCCAAAGCCTTGATCTTATCTTGTGCGCCACCCTTACCACCAGAAATGATGGCACCAGCGTGGCCCATACGGCGACCAGGAGGAGCAGTCACACCAGCAATGAAGGACACAACGGGCTTGGGCTGTTCGCGGGTCAAGTTGTACTGGGTCAAGAAGTCGGCAGCTTCTTCTTCAGCAGTACCACCAATTTCACCAATCATGATGATACCTGTACGTATGCTTAGAACAGACGCCTCACACACACACACACACATTCTCTCTCTCTCTCTCTTTTTCTCTTTCTCTTACCTTCAGTTTCCTTATCTTCCAAGAAGACCTTGAGACAGTCAATGAAGTTGGTACCGTTCAAGGGATCACCACCAATACCAACACACAAAGTCTGACCGAGACCAGTTTCGGTGGTCTGGTTGACGGCCTCGTAGGTCAAGGTACCGGAACGGGAGACGATACCGATCTTGCCACGCTTCAAGATGCTGCCAGGCATGATACCGATCTTGCACTGCTCAGCAGAGATCATACCAGGGCAGTTGGGACCAACCAAACGCGACTTGTTCTGGGTCATCAAAGCCTGCTTGACCTTGACCATGTCATGTTGAGGGATACCTTCGGTAATGGCCACAATCAAAGGCACTTCGTTCTCGATGGCATCCAAGATAGCAGCAGCCGCACCAGGCGGAGGGACATAGATGACACTGGCATCGGGCTTCACTTCACTAACAGCCTATAGAATTTCCCAAAGAAAAAAAAAAGTTTTGCGCGTGTCAGTGGTTCGATCACCAGCATAAAGTTCTATTATTTTTACCTCACGAACAGATCCGAACACAGGAAGACCAAGATGGGTCTGACCAGCTTTCTTAGGAGAGACACCACCAACCATGTTGGTACCATATTCAATAGCTTGTTGAGAGTGGAAAGTACCCTATCAAATATAAAGTTAACAAGACGCAATGTCTATGTAACTACGCGAATAAGAGATATTTACCTGCTTTCCAGTGAAACCTTGACAGATCACCTTGGTGTTCTTATTGATCATCAAATTCTTTGCGGTGGACTCGTAACCGCCATTGTTGAAGAAGGAGCGACGAGTGACTGTAAATAGAAGAAGAAGAAAAAAAAAAAAGAGATGAATACCCAGTGTATATTTGTATTTATAAAGTGATGAATATACCTGCTGCAGTCGAACGAAGAATGGTGGAAGCAGACTTGGGGAACATGACTCAAGGAATAAAGGGCTGTGAGTTGGAAGGGAAGAAGGAAAAAAAAAGGGAAGAAATATGGGAAAATCTGGAAAAATAAAAACCCAGCTGCTGCTAAGATGGTTGTGAATTTTTTTTCGGATCGGCGTTTCGATTTGTTGAAAAAAAACATAAAAAAGTTTCACATAACAAAAACAAAGAACAGAATACTACCTCTTACCTACAGTTCGAGTGAAAGAAGTTAACATAAAGAGGTGCAGTATATATATATATATATAATTTGTCTATTTAAGAAAAAAAATTGATTTTCTCCATGACGACACGTTTCCTTCTTTTTTTTCTTGGTTCGTTCAATGTCGGAAGTGAACGGTCCGATTCACGTGCCAGCGTTGCCATACCCACGGCAATGCAAAGTCGATGACGCCCCTTTTACCTTTTAGGATGAATAATACGAAGTTTTATTCTTCAGGAAGTGAGTGGGTAACACTATTTGCTGTCACAGATGCATTTCGTTTTTTCATGTTATTGTTGCTGTTATCTGTGTGATCTTCTGCTTCGATATTAACATGACAAGATGAACTACTACTCGTTGAAGAAGTACTTGAGCTAGATGGTCGACGTACAGAACGTCTTCGGTAATGGGATGTGGAAGCGTAAGGGTATCCATGAACATTTGAAAAAGGATTGGAAGAGGTCGATGCCGAAGACATGTTTCCGGCACCCGAAGGAGATATATGAAGGGATGAGAAGTCGTTCGTAACGTTGGTATTGCTAAGCGATGGTTCCGTTAAATGATGATGGTGATTAGTTGACGTGACCGTTCGTCGGCTATTGCTACTGCTGCTGTTTGAACTCGAGGATGGTGAAGGGGTCAGGGGTGGATTGGAGATGCAACTGACACTGGCAGAAGATGATACGTGTTCTCCTTCGCCAGCTATCTCGTTCGATGGAGCTGCTGTTGTCGCTGCTCCTGTTGTCAGTCGAAGTCGTTTGATGTCTGTGATATTATTACTAGACGTTCGACGGTGGTGGCGGTTATGTGCGCCTGATGAGTCCTCCGACGGTTTTAGACTCGATCGACTAGCGGTTTTTCCCTTATCTGATCCGACATCATTATCATCTGCCGTTTTGGCTTTTCTTCGATTCAGCTTGGCACCCAGCGTTTCGCGTTCCCGCCGTGCCGCCTCTTGGAGCATAACGCATTTGAGTCTGCAATCGACGTTGGCCCGGGACTGAAGGTGCATGAAAAATTCAGACAGCTTCGAAAAATCCCAGTCCTGCGTAAACGCACGCAAAAAACGCTCTCGTTGAATAGCACTCCCAACGTAAGGAGGCGTCGCAAGAATGGTCGTAATCAATGTCGCCGTAAATTGCATAGCGGAATCCTGTGTTAACTGCCGTAGGAGATAAGCTCGCCGATAATCCCCTTTTTTTTTTACGACGCGCCGTTAATGAACAAACGCCAGCTTAAAATATAACTTACCCATCTCATCTCGCCAATCGATGGTTACTTGACGTACAAGGATACTCGTACTCTCCCAACGCCAGCCGTTGACAAGCCATTTCAGTGCGTTGACAATACGTTCCAGAGGGTACTCGTTGGCGATACGATGAAGATACATTGCGGTGACAAGAACATTGTCCTCTGACTTGAGCCAGGAATAAAACGTCGCATCGTACATTTGGTCCATGCGTTTTACGTTGCAGTAAACATCTTCCCATCCTGTATTCTTTTCTTCTTCCGCTTCTTTCTCAGCGCCAGACGGATCTGTAAAGCTTTAGGGCGGAAGCTCATAAAACAAGCAACCTCTCTCTCTCTCTCTCTTCCCACTCGGCTAAACTAGCGCACGCCAACCCCCCTTCCCCTCTCCTCTTTTCTTCTCTTTTTTTATGATACTCACGCTTTTGTTTCTTTTTTATTCCCGCCCATGTGTTTACAGTCATGCCGCTGGAAGTGGATGGACAGAAATTAAGCAAAGCTGAATGACGCCGTGTCCCCGATTCAGTCCGCTCCAATGACCTTGTAGAACCGACTGATGCAGCCACAGAGTCTGTCGCTGCACTTTCGAAATAACGACTAGAAAGTGCATGTATCTCTCTAAGATCCATTGGAAATTAACTGTAGGAGGAAAGGAGGAGAGGGTAGAAGAGGTCGAGCAACCATGTTGAGCGGCTTGGAATTTTCATTCTCAGCACAAAAAAGGGGGAAGGACTCAAACCTGTGGTATGGCATCACTATGCGGATGGGTCCACGATGGCTATAGCAAAGAAATACTTCAATTTGGACTTTTTGACAAGTGAAAAAGGAAGGAGCATCCTCCACCATCATGGGTTCGAGTCAGCATGCTGTGATCATTTTACCATTCCCCAACAATAATGTCGACAGGCTCATCAGCTGCACCTTATCCTTTGCGTGGCTGTGTGTGTGCGTGTAGTGTGTGTTGTCCATCCAGGCGTTATCTTTTCATAATAAAACAGCATTGGTATGTCTGTTCTATATGTGCCCAGCATACCAATGAACCAATTGCAGCTTTGCTATATAAATATTTGGTGGGGGTTGATCTTCATTGTGTTACTTGCCTACGACGGACATTTATGGCATGTACGCTTAATTGTGTGCCCTGAAAAAACGTACATGATTACAAATACGTAATATTCTCGCTTTGCTTTGTAGGATTAAATAGAGAACAAACTCACGATAAAAATAGTCATCTCGACGATTGATGTTAAGTGAGACGGGGGCAAGGAAAAAAAGGGTTGTGGCAAGGGACGATAGGAAAAGCACCGTTTTAGAATGCGCGTTTAATGATCAGTCTCCTTCAGAAACCGTTCGGTGTAGGATATTCCAAATACAGTTGTTCCAGAGAAGGAGGTGTCTCCCTATACCTGCCTATTTAGATCTACCATTTTTTCTTGGTATATGAGACTTGAACTCTATTTACCGTGAGGGTGCCTGTCCCACAATTCTGCCCTACTTTAAACTGTTTGGCGTTGGCTCCAAGTAAACTTTATGTCGGGCGTGGTGTCTTTTTGCGTGTTGAAGGCTTGAACCTTGCATGGAAGCAGGCTTATGCTGGTGTATCGTTGATTCACTGTGCTGATCTCTTCGTTCCAGTGTCCAACTGCAACGTTTGTTTTAGATAGCGAGGTATGATGGTACTTAGGGGGACGCATAAATCTTCCTTTTTTCTTCGGCTCATATACTTTTATCCGCCAATTAGCATGCAAGACCTCTTTCCCGAACCGGCCTGGCTGGGACGGTGCTTTTCGTTCATCATCGAAGTAAGAAACTGTTGTCGCACATTCAGCCCTCTACAGTGCGCAACACACTGCTACTGACCGTCGTCGCCAGGATCCCCTCTCACCAGCGACGCCGGACATGATGCGGAACCAGGTTCCGCCGTTGATGGGATTATCCTCCTGGGTAAGTAAAGATAACGTCCGAGTTTTCGTTCCATTTACTAACCATGAATGTATTTCTATGCTATTCTATATGGCCACTGTCCATCGAGTATGGATCTGTCGCCCAATTTATATAAATAATAACCGTATATTCTATGCGTTCAGCAGAATTTACGTAGATTAGCGTAAAAACACGTACAATAGACAGTAAAACGTTGAAAGACGAACATAATAAAATATAAGCAGTGGGAATAAAAGAAAAGAATAAGCACGATTTCTATTGCTCTTCTAGGTCATGCCTCCTTAAATGCTAATGCATGTTCTCTCTTGACGAAAGTGATTCTGCATAACAGCATAATTCTTTAAAATCCTCGGCTAAATGACATGTCTCCAGGTATTCTACAATTAGAGGTTCATTCTTCAGCTTCTCCAATGCTTCCTTCATCTGAACGCCCTGCCATACTGCATCTGGTTGCAGCTGCGCAGGGGCAGGTTGCTTGACAAGTCGACGAGCAATGCACAATAGTAACTGCACAAAGATAACCCAGTTCCAGCCACTGTGAACGAGTAGCATATGTTGGCAAGTCTCTGTAAATTCTATCGGTGTCGTCGTTTCCTGGATATCAGTAATCGATTCTCGAACATCCTCTAAATCCGAAGCCAAAGATTGGTATGTATATGCGAGATTGCAAGCATTAGACCAATTATGATTGATTGATATGGTTGCACCAATGTTTTCAACCTAACAAATAAATGAGACACTCGCCACTTTTTTCTATTTCGTACTTGGTGAAACCAGCCGCTTGGAACAAACAATGTCTCGCCATCACGCTGGTATAGAACAATACGTTGTGCCTTTTCAAAGTTTGGAAATTTGACGGGATCGACATGACGAATATCGTAGACCAGATTTCCCAACTTGTCTTTGAAAAGGCATTCCTGATTTGGTGGGAATAGCGTCCATTTTTTTATACCGCATATATTACTCGACCATGAATACGATCTGTTCGGCAAATTTATTAGCTGTTCACCCATTTGATGTCCTTACCTGTAAACGTCTGCATGAAATGGGGTAAAGGTGTCATGACCACCCATATATGCAAATCGATAATCGTCTTTGCCATCATCTTTTGTCAGCCAGTACTCGTTTAACCAATCATCTTTACTAGCAATGCATGAGTAGGCCGCACATAGAGCGATGCTAGATAAGCTTACCAGCAAAAATATCTGGTACCTGGTAAGCTTCATAACCAGGAGAGGCATGCACAAAATGCCAGTCTTTAAGGTAATAGCGCGATGGTTCGTGCTGCCAAAGACGGACAAACTCTTCAAAACGCATGTCACTGCGCTGCTGATCGGTAAAATCGCGAACAAGACAATCGGCCACTTGGACTTGCGCCTTTCCATACCGATCCTCTAATGCTTTGAAATTCGGAATGTACTTTGGTTGTAGATCGCCAAGTTGTTCAGGATTAGGAATTACCCATTCCAATCGAGCCTTCCATCGTGTAGTTAATGCAGGGCCAATGAGAGCTGGTTGATTTGGAATCAAATGATCTCGCAGGAACACGTCGTAACTTGGCGGCTCATCATAATAACGTACAGCATTCGCATCGAGCATCGCCAAGCAAAAAGGAATCTGGTCGTCGTCGTCGTCACTTCGGAAAGTGAAAAAGCAAGAGGGGGTCAGCACTTTCTTACTGTAATTTTCATGAGCTTAGTGATGTAAAAAGGTAGGATGGATTGGCCATGTTTCACACAGGCACCCGAGCAGAAGGCATGTGCATGAACATGACTATATCATAAGAGATAAACCTTCATTGGTGTCCTTTATACAAAAAGATTCCTGGACAACTGATCTTGTGACGGACATTACGATAGGATCGAGCACGTACAACGATGCATAGTTAGTCTAACAGAAGGGCCTGACCCTGTAAACAAATACTTCATTTATTCGGCTAGTGAGAGGGAACTTACAAGGTATCAGGCCATTCCTACATTTCACATAGCAAGAAGATGATGCTTTCTTATACTTAAAAAGAATAGTGGACTAACCTTCATTGATTTGCCGACACCACACGACAATGGGGAAGAAATCACCCTGTGTTTCAAATATTAGTTTCCCAAGCAACCGTCAATTGAACGAACGTGGAAAAAAAAACGGATCGTTGATCGCGCACTATTTTTTTTTTTGTGTTGCTTAATTTATGTTTGTCAGTGCTTTCTTTTTTTTTTCCCTATAAAAAGAAGACCCTTGGCTGCTTCATTGTATTGCTTTTCCCTTTCCCCCGTTCATATTTTCCTTTCTCCGTCACTACTCTTTTTATGCTCAGAGTATATTCCGTTCTATACCTTCAGCATGTATGGGATCGTCCTGGGACCATCCCTGATCCACCAATGGAAGAAGAAGTCGAAGTAGTAGCAGAAGAAGAAGAACAAGTATCAGTGTCAGTAGCAGAATACGAAGAAGATAGCATAGAAGGTAATTTCTTGAGTTAGCGACATTCCTGGTAACTTCTTCTGGCTGATCATACAGTTGTTCAAAAGATCCTATGTTATCCAACTGCGCAAACAACGTTGCCAGACAGAAGCTTGTTGAGGAAGATCCGCTAGATCAACGGACTGAAGAGGCCGCTACGCCGCCTTCACCGGATCCGCCAACACCGCCATCTAATGACGCGCGAGCCGATGAAAGAGAAATGCATAACCCTACGATCAAATATCCAGAAGATAGATTACCCCGTTCTGAGGAAGATTCAGCTGTTCATATGTTTGATCGACGCCGCGGGAGTTACTATCTTCAAAAGATGTTACACTTTCGTCGGCACAGTGTTACGGACGGTTTAGCTCCATCGATTGTGTCGTCTGCTATCAGTATTCCCCCCACACCCTCATGGATGGCCGATGTCCATGATCCGTACAACAACAGATTGCATCGTGAACGCTCTCGACTAAGTCTAAAAGGAAGGAAATTCACTAAGACCTTGAAACGAGCTCTTTCATTCAGGAACCACAATAATTGAACTATCTTATAATTACTCTTTTATTATTATTTATATAAAAAAAGAAGAAAAGAAGAAAACCAAACCAAAGGAAGCTATGTCCATAATAAATGGAAAGAAGCAAACAAGTGAGAGCGAGGGAAAGGAAACAGATACTCTTCAGGGGTTCTAACCTAAAAAGAAGCCACGGTCTTCTGATGAGATAGCACGCCTCAATGCATTGTTAACTGAGCCGCCCAGTTGAAAAGAGAATGATCATTAGGAAACAAAGATGACATTTACAAGTTATGGCTATGGCTGTTAGAGCGACTAGAAAATCCCACCATCACACGCTGAGTAACTCCAGTCTTGGCTTGTTGTACCACAGGACAATCGGCGTGAGCAATCAATAAGGTTTTCAGATTAAGGATTTCTTCACGAAACTGGGTGACACCTTCCTTCAATGTCTCGTTTTCAGCTGTCAAGGTATCCACACGTCTTTGGAGCTGGGAGACTAGCTCTTTCTTACGCTGACGACACTTAAGAGCAGCTACATGAATTAAGTTTATCTTCGCTTTGAACAGTTGATCCTATTACCTTGACGATTTCGTTCCAGTACCAGCCGCCTTTTTTCTTCTTCTGTCAAATCATGACTTTGATGACGCGAAGATACTTTTTGCATTTGCTGCGGTAACCGCATCTAATGTCGGTGAGGTTTGGTGTCGATCACGAAAATCACAGGTAGAGATTGGCATCAGATAATTCATCCTTGAACAAAATGATATCGCGTACCTTCTTTTCTGAATTAAAATACGTGTAGCCTTCCAAGACGAATAAAAAGTGAACAACGTGTATCCACGACAGTATGCAAAGCAGATATACCTGATGTGTTATCTTGTTTTCCTTCAACGAATGAATTGGGTAGCGGTAAGGGTTGGTACAACGGCAATTCAGGAGTCGTACTATCGTTATCAGTCGATAGTAAATAAGAACTAGGCGGAAGCCAAGAATATATTCCATCTTCTAATAAACAGAATTCGGCAGATTTTCCTGTTATTCCAGCAGAGGATGCCCATTCATTTTCAGAATCAGCTGTCAAATCATGCATGGAAAAAAGCACAAGCGAGGGTGATGACATTGATAGATAGAGGGAGAAAGCAAGATACCCTATGAAATAAAGTTGCTGTCTTTATAAAAAGTGAATTCGATCGATCACGCCAAGACCGCCTAGGTTTCAAGCCAAGAAGAACGATCGAGAGTGGTCAATCGTTGATAAATTGAACAGTTGATATGCATTATTTGCTAAATCCGAAAGACCTACAGAGTATTCGCATTAACAAATTTGGTTTTGCTTCCCCTTTCGCACCCTAAGTTTCTCTTGTTCCTTCGAATGAAGGGGGGATAAGTATAGTGCATATTCCCGAGACACTGTTTCGCGGAGATGACGATTGGTCCAATCCTATCGTACAATTCACTTCTATAAAAAAAGCCGAGAAACTGCGGATGGTTCCTTGTTCTTAACCTGCCCGTGCAGTCAGATGAGTTAAATCCGACTTCTGAAGTAATAAAGGTGGTAACAATGGCAAGAAGGATAGTTGGTAGAGGAAAAAAGGATTCACATGGTTATGACAACAGCACCATACCAAGAATGATACAACACGGGATGTGAGATAGAACCTTAGAAAATAATGATATCAGCTATCCTTCCACCGTACTTTTCATAGGATGTGTATTTATGCGCATAGCTCGGCAATTCACACGTTCCGATTAGTCGTAGAAGATACCAACAGATAAATATACTCTGTCAAAACTAAAAATCATGGATCCTTTTTATTCAATTCTTATTCACGACTTGATAGCACCATGGTCAGGTGTTTCATCAAAAAGATGATGAAAGATAGGGATCAGTTCCTGCGCAACAGTAAAACTGAAAATAAGCTTGGGACCCACCTATGCAATGAAGATAAGCATTCTACATTTCAAACAAACAAGACGTACTACTAGGATCTTCGGCGTTAGACCCTTAAAAAAGGCACCTAAGCCTTCTTTTTTGACCAGGTCCTTGATAATATTCCATCCTGATTCAGGGTCATCAAAATGACGATTTTGTATACGTGTCTTGACTACGTCTAACGGAGCAGCAACAGTGATAGATGCGACAGCTCCTCCAATAGAAGCACAAAAGTTCTGGAGGAAGTTGGCATCGTTGTAATCGCGAAGCGAGAACACATATTCTTTCACAAAAGCTGATCCACCAAAAAGGGCAAACGATCCTGGTGCATTTCGAGCCGCAGTCCATCCTGCACCACTAAAAACAAGTTTGTTTTTGAACATGCGTGTTGCACTAATTTGCAGGTACTTACCGATACAAACCCATACCTTCGTCGCTGACAATCTTTAGAAAACCTCGACCTCGAAACGCCTCGGGGTTGGTCTGTCGCTTAATCTTTAACACGTCCAAGGGAAGTAATGCGATTTCGCCAATACCAACTAGGCTAAAAAGAGACAGATGGAGCCAACTGGTCTGTTTTTCTGTTTCTGAATTTCTCTTTTTGTTCTACCTGCCTGCCGTTGCATGCATCATTGTCTTTCCCGTCTTTTCGCCAAAAATGGCATTGAATCGGTCTTTATGATGGTTGACCATGTAATCTTTAACAAACGGTTGGCCGCCAAACTTGTACACGCGCTGCGATACTTTATACCCTGCTGCGAAACCTAAGCCAGGAAAGAGAGACGCGTATTTTCTTGTGAAACTCTCCGAAGCGGCCTCCTAACAGACGCGGCGTCAAAATTCATCACATAAAGAAAAAAAAGGAAAATAGCTTGCCTTGAAAAGGACCTGATCAAGTGTTGCCTTCATTTTCTTCAACGGTTGACCAGGTACATATATCTACGAAGTGAAACAAAGTTAGTACGCTCATGCTGCGAAAAGAAATGGTCGACCTTTGACTGATGGCTCATTAAGCGCTTTGCAACTGTGTCCACCGGATGAAAAAGAAGCAGTTCCAGGATACCTGAACTCGCACTTCCTGCAAATCGAGCCAAACCAGACTCAGAATGTTTGCTTTTACCGATGGAAGGGGTCATTCACAGGACGTTTATGCGAGAAAAGGAAAAAAGACAGAAAATCGAGCGGGCTAACCGTATCAATGGTAAAACAGCCAATGGCATTCGCGTACAGTCCACAGGCCAGCCCGAGCAGGAATCTTTGTTCAACGTAATTGAATCCCAGTTCGTCCGATAAGGGATTTAGTATTCTCGGTGTGCCGTGTAGACGTATATATCATGAGGATATAAAGAGGGTAAGTTCGTTCATTTAGACTTCGGTCGTATTTCACATGAATAATGCTTCCCTGTCACTCCGCTCAAACTATGAGAAACTGTGGAGCTGCTGGACACTGTCCTAGGATCCCTCTTAGCGCAATCGACATTTGTTCGTATCCAAACCTACAGTCAAGTGTCCACGATTATCAATATTCATCCTATTGGCATTTTGATTCCATCGTCGATTCCATTGTTGATGATCGGTAGATGTCGGTCCTCAATTTAGACGGCACTCAAGGGTTCCCATCAATCAGTTCATACTTGAGCCACTGTCTGTGGAGGATATTTCCTTGGAATCCATCTCCCCAAAATTCATTTTGGTTATCGTGTATAATCCTTTATGGAGAAATTATCACCCCACCTCACGCTAAGCATAATTTGAAATATGTTGCACGCGAACGCCCAACGTCACGTAGATACAAAGAACATCAATAAACCCGTGTTCCTATAATTTTCCTCAGATACCTCCGCATGCTTTCGAGTATGAGTATGAAGAAGTGACATTTTCGTCTCTTCAGCACCCATCCGGATATCAAACAAAATAGAGCCAACATGTCCATGTAGTAGTAAAGTCTCCGGTAGCAAGCAAAATTGGCTACGTCTTTCAGTAAAAGGAAAAATGAAGGTTAAGGAGGCGAAGGTTCGAGCAATTTCAATATTCCCTCTTGGTTTGCACAAAAGATCTCAAGACGCATCGCAAGCTTCTTTTTCTTTATTTTCTGTACGGTGACTGGACATATGAAAATTGGTGGGGAAGGGCAACATTTATTTCTTCTGTTGAAATTTGTAAGATAAAGCGTTAGTCATATCACAGCCATTGATGGTTACAAACTCCTGATCTTACCTTGTTAGCCTCTTCCTCAGCCTTATCACGAGCACGCTTCTCGCGGGCACCGAGGGTACGGGCAGCAGAGCGAGCGTAACGGAGCTTCATGTAAGCGTTGACATTCTTCTCATCAGCGGAGATGGCACGAGCCTCAGGAGCAGCGGCGGACTGTTCGATGGGCAAGATAGTACCACGGAACTGAACAGCAGAAGCGGTCTCAGCAGCCTACCAAAAAGAATCATGTCAGGTATACATCACTGAAAGAAACAACAAGCACTGTACCTCGGAATCACCCTTCTTGAGCTGACCAGACTTGCGAGGGAAGACGATCAACTTAGCCTTGTAGGCCTTCAATCGCTGGACGTTAAGCTCAAGAGATTCCTGAGACTTGTTGCGACGACGGTGATCGACGGCAACACCAATGGAGCGGGCTTCCTTGCGGGCGATGCCAGCTTCCTGTTGACATTAAACAAGTCAGACCGCTATTCCTGTTTTCGCCGTCTTTGACAAATCTACCTTGAGCTCATCGAAGGTGAAACCACGACCGGCTCTCAACTTCATGTTGTAACGCTGAGTGGGGCAGCGAACAATAGGGCGGAGAAGGCCATCGACGGGTCTGGGGGCAACACGGGTAGCCTTCTGGATACGCGCAATTCTTCTCGACTTCTTGCGGCCGGCCTGATCAAACCAGGTCTTCACGCGGCGCTGCCATTGCTTGCGGAAGTGCTGGTTGGGCAACTGGTTGTTGTGCTTCAAAACCATGGCCTTTTTGGTTAACGTCAATCGATGCAGAAAATCATGATAGTAAAGGAAAGAAGGAAGAAAAAAAAACCATCAGTAATCCATCCATCCATCCATTTCTCAATCCTCTTTTACAAGACCAACTAAGTCCAACACTGGACTTTATACGCTTGTATCACTCGTGGTATACATACTGTTGACGGGAAAAGAGGCTGAACAACGTTCGCTGTTTCGAGACACTGATGCTTGCCGCGCAGGCGCGGAGGTTAGGACACCGAAAAATTCAATCTCCAACAGCTACCAGCCAATGATTTCTCCTCAACCGAGAAACACAAGCCTCAGTTATGATGCTGCTGGCTCCTTCTATCATCAAGCTGCTCTGTAGATTGGGCCAATGAGACACTACACAAGTCAATACAGGTAGTACATGTGTCTCCTGCTTGGTTGTGCTAAAACAATTGCTGGCTTAATCTAAGGACTATGGGATGCCTAGCACTATCTGAGTATCTAAATAGTACACACGGATCGAAAGATGATATACGCCGCCGTTTATACTGCAGGTATTAAACAATCATGGACATGGTCTGGATTTTTGACGTAACAATCCCAATAGTGTTATAGTATTGGGTACATAATTGTTTGGTGTGTTTTTTAAAATATCGTCGAAACAGCCTGATTAATCATCGATGACCATCCAGAATGAGATCATATGCAAGCAGAAGCTTTATTGTGACATATAACGTTCCTCTCATCGATGGCCAACGCTCTTATTTTCTTCATTTTCAACAACGAATCATCCCGGAAACTCTATTAACTGGTTGAAAACGATGTGCTCCAAATCTTTTATTTTGCGTTGACAGCACGTACGTTATCATTTCATATGAAGAATCGGAGGTGGATTGGTCATATGAAGGAAGGGCATGTTATCGTAGACCTGACAACTGTACGTATCGTCGGATATGCTTCCATTCACCAGATGGAGTCCAAAGAAGGACGTGAGCAGAATCCCTAGATGTGATTTTATGTAGTACATACAAATACTCCCAGATCATGCCCACGCGCCTATACATCTTTGAATATCCGACTTAGCATGCCGTCGCGCCGCTTGCCAATCTATCGAATGTTCTCATTCTAGCGCTTGTCGCTTCGCTTCGCAGAAGACTGTAGTGGCAATTGCGCATACTTCACAAATGAACCACTTACATACGGTAGCACTGTAGGCGAATTACAGGAACAACAGCTTTTGCGTACGATTCGAATGAATTAATCGAGGTCTAGTATTTGCTACGGGAATTTCCAAATTCTTCTCCGAAATGAACAGCTACCTTGGATTTTTTTGACACTTTTAGAGAAGTTCAAACTCGATTGAATGAATGTTCGTGATCAAACTGCCTGGATGCTCACGGCACAGGATTTTGATGCATATCCAGTTCCCTCCTTAACGCAAAATCAGCTCTTTACGAATGCAAAACATGTATAGAATAGCAGGGAAACTCGTCCAATAAATACTGCGCCACCTTTATCATAAACAGCATGGACTACCTCGAGATTCTCAGTTAGAATCATCACAAGAGTTTACCTCCTAAAGCCAAAACTTTCAAGATCATATCGTACCTGTAGCCAGCAGTTCCAGACTAAGAAATACAAATCAGGGCCTTTGTGCTAAAGGTCATAAGTCTTCATGTGAATGGTGGTAATGGCAATAGCAGGAGAAGTGGGTTTGCGTTGTTTCCTTTATTCTGGTACCCTTCATCACGATTTTGTGTAATCTGCTGGATCACTGTAACGTAACCTTTAGATGACGTTCTTTCTAGAAGTTCCAGTTCCATCAGGTAGTTTCCCACTTTCTATACGTTCCTAAGAATATTCAATGCTGTCGCTTTGGTTGCTTTTGGAAAGACCTCTGATAACAACGTAAGACGATTCAGTCTGATATGTAACGTACAAAGTGGTACGTTTTCCGGTGCTAGCTTCTTGCCATATACGCATGATGCCTTGTCCTCTTTCCTTAGGTACAAACTCCTCATTCTTCCCACCTTCCTAAAAAGAGTTTATAATCAAGGTACTTGATCTAGACCGCGTGACGGATCGAGTAGAGCAGACTGCAATGAACATGCCAACCCTGCTTTCTGTTACTATGGTGGCTGCCGCTGTCTCTTTCTCTTTTATTATGTCAGCGACGCTCTGAGCATTGGGGTTCTACTCCCGGAATACGCAAAAGTTTATATTGCTAAGGGTGTTGAACAAGTACACCAAAAGACCGATCTAATCGACGGTCATCTAGAGTGGGTGCGGTTCCGGGGTCTACCACGCTAACACGAAGCAAAGATCCCAGCATTTGGATACAGATTTGCTTCATTCACTTTGTCTACTTTGTGCGAGTGAACGATGCATATGTACCTTGCTTTTTTAATGGTTCCCCTATTGGACGGACCCTATCGGAAACGCAGAAGCTGACACAATATCGCTAGAAGTTTTCGGGATTATCTGACAGTTCACTTCCAAGGGTACATAGCATCCTGTGAGTCCAGAACCTTTCTTTTGTCTAGGTCACCTTTCGTGATATGCCTTTCTGCAATATTTGCTTGAAGTGCTAATTCTACAGTCTCTGTTTCTTCAGCATTTCGTTTTCAAGATACGCTCTTCCGATACGTCTCTACGATCCACCTTCTTGAAGTACATGTTTGACGTATCGTCCGTTCTACAAAGAGCCACGCATTTTGCTAAAGGCGATGTCATCTTTGGTTCTGCTCTGCCTTCTTTTGCGCTATGTATCCTTAACCTCTACAATCGTATTTTTGCTGTATCAGAGATTGGAAGAATCCTTGTCTCTCTAGACACTAACGGCAAGTTGGTAATCATGTCCGTCCGTTTGGAGACTGAATGTCAAACGTGTTCTTTGACGACATCATTCTTTTACACGTCAGACTGGTGGCGTGGATCTAGGAACGACGAGCACGAAATAGCTAGTCTGCACTATCAAAAGATCATTTGCCCGGTTCGCGCACTATACACACCTGCAATTTGGCCTGTGTGACCCCAGACACCTGCTGTAGGTCCGCCAGATTTTCATAGGTTTTCGACATTTCACTGGCTGCTAGAGGAAATACGTATACGGATCAGAAAGTTTTTTACTTGACCCGAGGTGCAACGACCTGTACATGCTGAAAGCTTTACTAAGCCCTTTCTTTTTGTTTTCTACATCCTCTCTCAAAGGTTGGGATAGACGACGGCCTGTTTGTCGCTATTGTGATCACGAGCAGAGTGATGCTGAAAAGAAGCCCTTGTTATTTTGATACGTGCAGAACGCAACATACACCGCTACACACAACCAATGAAAAAAGTTTTCGGCGATTATCCACGGCACAATTTTTCAACACGCGCATGCGACGTGTTTTAAAGACCCTGCGTGAAGCACGACACGTTAAACTTAAAACAGTTGACAACGTGGCACGAAGCAAACAAATCGGACATAACAACACTGACAACGAAAGCATACAAGAGCACTCTTTTTTTTCTTAGGATACAAACTGCTTAGTTGTACTAAGAAAACGATGCACATTCTTCTAAACGATTCAAAACCCAGTAAAGTAGTTCCCGCGGTATGTCAGGTTAGTGATTTTCTAATTAGAAGGAGTCTTTGTATAAAGATGTAGCACAACTTGAATCGTTTTGAAGCGGGTACCGCCACGCGTTTGTTAGGTAATCTTCTACCCCGGATATGTCGAACGAAAAACGGATGAGGCAATACGGGTTAAAACGGAAGAGTAAACCTAATTGGGAATCCCATATGAAAGCGGGTCAACGAATCAGTTGTAAGCGGGAATTCACGATCGACGTTTAGCGGGAATAGAATGGGAAGCGACCACATTATGTGGGGGAAGTGCGGGGCCTATTGATGGTGCGACAAAACAGAAAAAAGTAACGCCACTGCAATTACCGCGGGATCCCACACCTTTTCTAAGCTCACGAGTCAAATTTGGGTTCCAAGCCTTTTATACAAAAAGGTCGGGAAGTTTTGGGACCCTATTCCTTCCTTTTTTTTTTCCTTTTTTTTTTTAACTTCATTCGATCATGAGCGATTACAATTATAATGTCTCCAAAGAGGCTAAAGTTGTTCCTCTTTACCATCATGAACAAGTACCTTTTCAGTCTATACAACGACAACATACAAAATTACCTACACAAGATCAACAGCAAGACTCCTGGCGTCAACCAACAAACAATAACAATACAAATAACAACAATAATAATCCTGCTTCTTATGACTTGCAAGATGTTATCATTTATTATCAGTCTCAACCCGAACTACTACGTCTTATATTGCTCAGTAAACTTGAAGAAGATAAGCGAAGAGCCGAAGAAGCGAAATTACGAGCAAAAGAACTAGACTTGATGTTATTACAACAACAACAGCAGTTGACATCCTCTAGCAACACTCAAACAGATGTTGCTGCCGTCACAAACATGATTCCTTCACCTCCGCCTTTTACCGCTTCCCCATTTGGTATGCAACCCACCCCTCCTCCAAGTGCTGATGGACGGCCGATGGCTATGCGACGTACCAGCCTTGACGCTATCCTTGGCTCTCCACACATGTCTTCGAACTTTCAACGACGGGAATCTTCGGCCATAGGTAACACGGATGGTTTGGATGATCGTGCGACATTTCCGATGAACAGGTAAAAAAGGTTGGGCCCCGCATTCGTTCCCGTGTCAACCGACTTTTTTTTTTATTCTTCAGCTACACTCCGCCGTTGCTGTCACTCAAACCTCAGACCGGAGGAGCAGGAAGTGGAGGTGGGGAAATGGTCTCTCCGACATACCTCGATGAAAACAGCTTCACCCCGACAACGGCAACACCACCACCGCAACCTATCCCGATCAATACACGCCCGTCTCAGCATCACCAACATCATCAACAACATCACCATTCTCCACAAGTTACAGCGTATCATGCACAACGTCCACGACGAAGACGTGAAATGCAGGCCATTACGAAAATCGTCGAGACACGAGAATTTCCTTACATGGATGGTTATTTTTGGAAAAACAACGGAAATACAATTCAGAAAAAAACAGGCAACAAAAGTGTGTATTACAAATGTTCAAACAGTAGCAAGGTAAACTCTCATTATCTTTCTTTGTTTTATGGTCGCACTGACTTCTTTTATTTGTAGGGATGTCCTGTAAACAAGACAGTAACGTGGAAAGAGAATGGCGAGTATTTAATCAAGTACCGTGGAGAACATCTTATGGATTGTGGCAAAGTGCAGCGCATTGTGGACATGTAGACGTATAGATTGTAAAGAGAAACAAGAAACTTGTGTACGCATACCCTTCCTCCTCCCTTCCATCTTTCCCTTATCATTGTCTCACATACATACACATACTATTTTTGCATTGTAACTATTCACTTCCAACTGGTTTTGGAGCAAAAAGAAGAAAAAAAAAGAAGTAAACGAACAAAAAGAGCCTAAACCTTTTTTTCTCTATCTATTGACAGGATGTATGTATATATCGTTTATCAGAGGAAGAAATTGCCATAAGAATAAGGGACATGTCTCAGTGTTAGAGATCGTAAGAAAATAAGAAGACTGTCTTCTTTTCTTTAGGATCGTAATGTTTGCAACTCTGGAATTGCCCATCCGAGGTCAGTCTGGAGTTCCTCGCCCGTCCCAATTACTAAAGCATGGAACGTAGAGGACAGTCGGCATAAGCGGTTGAAAGTAGGCCGAGCATGCCAACCGTGTCGAACAAAGAAGATCAAGGTAATGCACTTCACCCATCATCGAGTTGCTCATTTTGGTTACCATGACAGTGCGATGGGAAACAGCCCTGTATGCAGGTAGGATAGCATTCTCATTGTTTGAATAGCTAAACTTTTTTTTTCTTTACGCAAGTGCGAAGGTAATAAAACAAAGGACGAACGAAAAGAAAAACAGCAAGCTTATGCGTCATTATAGCACGGCAACGACGATGTGTTTATGTCAATCATTCAGACGACACATACATCAAGCTGGATTATATTGATAATACAGACGATGTCAAAGAAGAGGACCGTCGGCACGGATTTAGTAACACGCAAGACTGCTCGGAAACGAATATTTTGTTCGCTGTCGATCAGTTTCCTCGTTCTACTGGTTTAACCGCCACCCATACCGCAGAAAATCATATGGACGATTATTATAAAAGCCACACGCCATCCACGCGACCAGAAAGGATGATTGAACAACTGACAGACGAGCTGATGCGGCTATCGCTTCACCACGATATATCAGGCTCCAGACTTGAGGATAGGACGCCCTGGTATACGTATGGTGAAGTAGTTCGCTGGTTTCCTGAACCTCCGCCACTCGCGCATTACAACACATCCATTGAAATGCCATCGCGTCCCGTACAAGAGCTTCTTATCGATGTCTTTTTTAATCACAGTCACCGCGTTTTCCCCATCTTATCTCGGCAGATGTTCTACTACCAGCTTCGTGTCAAAGGCCCGCTTATCACACCATTGTTACTCAACACCATGTACGCTCATGCATCAAAACATCTAGATAATGCAACTTTTCGGACTGAACCCGAGAATCCAATAACACAAGGCGATCTATTCTACAACCGCGCACGGCAACTTATCGACGATTTTCTAGACACGCCGCGGTTGAGCACTGTCATTGCCCTGATCTACATGGCATCTTATGATGGACCACATGCACGAGGTGGTGTAGGTCGCAGTAGGGCATGGATGTACAGTGGTATGGCTATACGCATGTGCCTTGATTTAGGACTTCATACAACCAATTACAGCAGCCAGCAATCGCAGCTTGATATTGAGTTGCGAAAACGTGTGCTATGGTCGTGTTACGTGATGGATAAGCTCGAAAGCTGTTCTAGGGAGCGCCCCTGGATGTTAAAACAAAAAGATCTTGGACTGGACCTTCCAGTTTCTCTTCCAGAAGAAACTCAACAAGAAAAACTCACTTTGAGCGGTTTCGCACATCTGTGCGGTTTGGCACTTATCTTGGAGAAAGCTCTTTGCTTTTTCACGGAAGAAGCAAACGGAAGGAACGAATGGACGGCTGATGAAGAAAAGCACGTTCTTCAACTATTGGATGATATCCACCGTTGGAGTGATACACTGCCAGCAGAGTTCCGGTGGAATGGTCCCGTAGGGCCATCAAAACGGGAAGCACTATCTTCTGTTATCGGGACAAACTTGCATTTACTGTATTACACATTGGAACTATCATTGCTCCTATGCTGTCGAATGCAAGATAATCAGCTGCATACACAGCAGCGGCGACTGATGATATATAACATCTCGGACATCCTGTCATGCATTGTTTCCGATCCACAATTGATGCATAGCGCCACCTTAACCGTGTTTGCTGGCGTGTTTGCTGCCTTCGGTCACTCCCCTGATTTAGAGTCTCCTGATGGACGCACGACCGAAGATGCGAAAGCTAAACTTTGGTTATGCTTGCAGAATATTAGGACGATTATGGAAAGAACGTCCACATATGATATGCAGAATATGACCCGTGTGTTAAACCTGCACCTCGAGCCTCGGACATTGGACGCATATGCAATCTCGGCAGTTGCGTCCATGTATAACAACGAGAAAACCTCGCTGCATTCATACGATGCCAGATGTGATCCTATCCGCAACGAGTCGCCACGTCTCATGGAATCCGCCTCGCAGCAATCAGGAAGTAATTACGTTGAGCCAGCAGACTACACATTTGAGCTGATATCTTTAACCGACGAATGGGCACGGACGTTAAACTATCCGTAGCATACAATAAAAAAAGGAGGGATAAGGGAGTTGTGCCTGCATACAAACCATCATTGTGAGCTGGTCTTGTCCAAATTAGGAAGTTCGTTAATTATAAACATCGTCAAAAGTTTCCGTTCATTAACAAAGCTGCAGGATAAACCTATCTATTACCTCATTGATATCCAACACTCTTTACACGTGGCTCATCATTTTGTAACGCATAATTCAGATCAAACTTTTTTTTGTGCTTGGCGATGACAAACTAAGTGGGCTGTACAAAAGTAAAAATGACCATTTACAGGAAATTCGCCATATCAAGCAGCTAGATCATCTCCGCTAGTAACCCGCACAGTATATAAGATGTACATTGATCTCCTTTTTTTCTCTCAGCTTTTTCGCGTTCTTGACACAATGAAGCACTCCTGGTCACTAGCTAGTCTGGCTCTGGTTCTAATCTCTACGGTTGATGCTCTCCCTATTGCCTCAACGGGAGTCCCTGGCATGCAGGCAAGACAAAATAAATTTACAGGAAAGTTCTTGCACGTTACAGGTAAAGCTATAGAAGAGGATTTCTTTGAATCAACCTATTTTTCTTTTCACAAGACATTCATCAGGATCCTACCTACGTCGATGGATCAGACCCGGATCAACTGTGTCACAGAAAAAACAAAAACGCCTCAAAAAACACCGCGGGAAAGTTCGGCGCGCTTGAGTCGGCTTGTGATTCGCCTATCCCTCTGGTACGCATGTATCAAATTAAATCATATGTATTAATGACATGGTATAGGTAGAAGCTTCCTTCGACTTTATGAAGACGAACGTCCAGGATATCGATTTTATCATCTACACCGGGGATACCGCACGCCATGTAAATAGAGACGGGGAACTTTGCAATTAATGAAAAAAAATCATCGATAGGACCGTGATGATCAAATGCCACGAACCAAAGAGGACGTATTAGAGGATCACAAGGCTATTATCAACTACTTCACAAAGACGTACGACGTGTCGAGGATCAAATGGGTAAGGTTGGCGTGACGAAGAGGCGCGGTACAAGTTGCTAACTGCCGAAATAGATCCCGACGATTGGTAACAATGATATGCCTGTTCATAACCAGATCAGTGCCGATGACACATTTTATCACACCCTGCAAAAATTGTGGGAACCATTTAATTTAAACTTGACCGACTCGTTCCTAGAGGGTGGTTACTTTGTGCAGGATGATGTCGTTCCCGGTTTGCGGATCGTCAACGTGAACAGTATGCTGTTCTACAAGAAAAACCTCGAGGTGAAAGACTGCGACAAGAAGCATGCCGCAGGGGCAATCCAGTTGAAGTGGCTCGAAGTCGTCTTACAGGAAGCACGCGCCATGGGACGAAAAGTGTACATCTTGTAACTATCACGCTACTTTCCTTTTTTGAGTATGGATCGCTTGGCTGACTCACTTAAACATAGATCCCATGTCCCACCAAACAACGATAATGATAAGAAGCTATACAGGAAAACATGTCACACTATGTATTATAATCTGCTTGGTAGCTATGGTGATACATTAGCTGGTCATTTCACTGGTCACACCAATGGTAACACACATGATACCAAAGCGCCAGCTAACATAGTCTATCCTAGATGATACCTTGACGGCAGTCATTGAAGATAGCAAGAACAGCTACAGTCATGTATCTGCCCGAGATGGCTCACTCAATGGCAAGAAAGCAGTATCTATGCTATTTAACGCACCATCCATTATTCCAGCAAACAATCCGGCCATGCGAATTTACGAATATGAGGCTGCAGGCAGCAAAAGGTAAAAGCTGCTTCTTTTTCTTTTTTTTTTAGGAGCCACAAAGCTAATGAAAAAACATAGTTCACCAATTGGGACGATTAAAGATTGGACACAGTACTACGTTGATCTCAAAAAGGCGAATAAGCAAGGCGAGGTCACATACCAAATCGAGTACAAGGCTTCAGATCTCTTTGGTGTCAATCAATTCGATGCTGCGGGAATTACCACAGTATTTCAGACACTTGAGAAGAATCCTCAAGTTCGGTCTAAATATGACACGTATATCACCGTTTCTGTGTAACGAAACCATTGGTTGGTACCTTCCTCATTCTTATAGGGAGCTATGTATCGTAGCTATTAAATTTATTGTATTCTGCATGCGCGCTAATGGTAAATGACTCTTGGTGCAAATCCTTGGGATAAATGGCTGGTGCTGACGGCACATTGCGATCCAAAATTCTCAAAGTCCTCCTAAATCGCATAGAAGGCATATCTCTTATAAAAAGCGACTTTTATGCGACTACTCCTCTCTACAATGATTAAGCATTCTGTTCATGATAAAAAAGATTATATTACCCATCAGTTTATTATAAAAATACTCTCCCGCATTCTAGACGTCTAAAACGTCGAGATGGATACAATAGACGGTCTTGCAAAGTGCAAATATAGGAGATATTGGCAGTTGGGAGGACTATATATGCCTTAGTGCACAGATCCATACTGAGTGCACTGTCATATCTATCCCATTTTCCTGATCTTCATTAAAGGCAGCGGGCAGTCGAGGCGCATATGCCCGTTTATCCTGTCTTTCATCACTATACTGCAAGTCAACTAAGAAAGACGAGTTATTACAAGAGAGGATATTACAAAAGGAGCCAAAAAAAATTTAGATTGATTACAGCGGAGCATGCTCAGATTCGGTGACGGATTAGTTTCAACGGATCGATTCCATCCTGTCTGGTATACAGTTTGTATACTTGCATCTTGCTTCGCCCCACCTGGAAGATGTGGTACATCTTTTCTTTATGGTCACAACTAGTACTAATATCAGAATTGTGGCTATAGTTTTCTTTCTTGTCTTTCTTTTCCCCTACCTTGCGGTTACTTCTGATACAGTTCTTCCCGCCAGTAGTACCTTCATGTTTGTCATCGTCATCTTTCTCCTCAATTTCCCAGTCCATTTCATATAGTGTATATCTCAGCTTATCCAGCACCTCTTTTTCATCTTCTTCCCTGAACGAGTAAATGATTAACTGAAACAGGTGTATAGCAGGACAGTCTATGATATACAGCGCCATTGAAGTACCCCTGCTCCACAGTTTGCTATACCATCGTCTACCGTCAAAGAATCTCTCCAAGCTTGACTCCGCTTGCCCTAGTATAACGGTCGGATGCGTTAAAATCCTGCTTTCACAATTTTTGTCGCGTAGCATTTCGAGTGACTCGCTCTGGATTTCATACAGTAGAAGCTTACTGCTGCGTACAGAAATAACGTGCAATGATTCGATTACATAGTCCGAGTACCAATCCACTTCATAAAGCGCCTCGCGAATTTTGTCAATTAGTTCGACTTGGTCTACTTTCACTGCTGAACAGACAATCATTTCAAAGAGCGGAACAACCTTTCGGGATTCAGCGAACAAAATAACCGACTGTTCTACGTATTCTGATAACTCTACATGACCCTTTAGTAGCTCCTCGATGGTAAAGTGAGGTCTGCCTCGGTAGCGCATCGCAATGTCGTAGAGAAGATTATAAAAAAGATGCAACTCTCCTGATCTATTTAACTGTGTTGTGCGGAGTCTCTGTGGAGTCTCCACATGAAAACTTGGGTGGAACTCACTCTGGGGAACAGTAACACAGAAATACGTCCGTAATTCAACTTTGTCTTGGTTCCTACAACAAACTCAAGGTCTTTTACGCCCTCGATAAGCAATGTCGGTTATTTTACTTGATCAATCTTCGTTTTCTACTGAATATATATTACGCAAATTGAGCACATAACTGGATGCATGTGTCGCGATTTCTACGCAACCATGTCGAAAGCCCTGCTCTGTATGCTCACGCGCAGACTTTTTAAGCCTTCTTCTTTTTTCGGTTATAAATTGTGCTATTTGGAAGGCATCTTAGAATCGACCAAGTGGGCTTTCAGAAAAGGGAGGTCTAAGATTGCTGAACTACAATTGACTCCACATTTTATATCGCGCGAACAAAACCAGTGCAGCAGACGCTCGGTTAGGATGCAGTTGACGAAGAATATCCTTTAATCGAATCATGTAAAAAAACAGCAGGTGAGTAGCTAAAATGTGCTTGAATCGGTTAGGTCTTTAAATTTTGCGTCACATAATCTCTTGCAACCTTGTAGCTACTTTCTTCAACCTCTATCATCGTTCATTAATAAAAACAGAAGCATTCTTGGAACATCAGAATACGTGTACGACTGTAGCACACGTTCACGTTCGGGTTATAAATTTTCTTCTTAAAGCTGAGTATGAAGGCTGCTATCTCGCCATGGTTTGATGGTAGTTTGCCATGAAAACATTGTTTAAGAAGTCGACCTATTGATGCACTGAACAATTAGTGAAAAGAGAACAGTTAGCAAATATTTTGACAGAGAATTATCCACGTCGGAAAAGAAAAGGATCCTAATTACAAAAGTCTGCCGGCAGGCAGCATTATAGCATGCTTGTCCACTCATCCGCACATGTTTCCGAGTTATGTAAAATCCTTCCTGCTATTATTTCATTTGCGATGGAGATCTTACCGTTTTCCAACAGATCAAGTGCATTTAAGTCGCAATTATCAGCAAGTTTCCTTATGGCAATGGACTTCCCAGATCCCAAATCCTTTTTGATGAGATTCAAAGCATCGTGCAAAGACGCCCAGCTTTTGATCCCCGTCTGTTCAACCTGCACTTCTTCAAACGTAGGTGCCAGTTCGATAAAGTCTGGGAACGACACTTCCTCGCCTTTTATCATACCTATTGATAGGATCTGAAGAAACTTTGACGTTATTTTTGCTGCAGCATACTCCCCACTACCAAATCCAACGAAGTGTGGCAAATCACAGGAAGTGAACATTGTTGCTAGTAAATGAAGATGTTGTATCCAATTTCAAGTAAGCGCGACGTGAAGTAAGCGCGACTCAAAAAAGGATTGTTTTATTAAAATGATTGTTCTATTGTTTAAATCATTCACGGTGCTCGCGGGTAACAGCGGGATAGAGGAGTTTAGAGATATCTTTAGATGATCCTTTACTAGATTGGGATCATTATGTTTATCCTGATGTATTCTGTGTCCGCTGGTATCTCAGCAACAGATGTCCAGAACCGTGTTCTAATAAAGTAACCACCTCAGTACCTTTTGTCGTGTTCTGACGTACTGTTCTAATCACTGTGTAGTAACGTTACTATGCTGGATACGGCAGAAGAATATCTGCGAAACTCAAAGGGAAAGCACGCTGCATCGAAAATGTTGAAAGACCATGGAAACCACTGACAAGTTGCCTTTGACACGAAATGTTATTCGGCACTTTGTTGGCTTCTGCTGCCATCTGCTCTTTAAATTATTTGAGAGCGTTCGCATTGTATAGAATCTTCGCTGAATTACACAACATTTTGGTAGTGGCGACATCTACACTGGGACCAACGTTAACAGCTGGATCAGTTGATATAGTCGCTGAGCTTGTGAAGAGAAGATTCATTGTGTTTGAACCTAGTACAAGCTTGCTTTTGGGCTTTCTGCCGTCAGCATCCGAAATGCTGCCTATAAATATCTCCGGATAACGACTGCCCTCGAGTGACGAAGCTGCGCCCCAAGGCTCTGATTTTGCACCAGTATCCAAGATCAGGTCCAATTTGAACGTGGGTACTACATACAGTAGGAGGTCCTGCCAATCCACTGCTCTTAGAATTCCAGAGCGTTTATACACATCCTGCCAAGCGCCATAAAACGTTGTTGGGATAAACGATCTGGAAGCCGACATGGCTGCTCCAATTTCTTTGCCGATGTTGTTATCTAACCAGAAGGGAGTGGGAGTCTCATTGTCATAGGCAAATTCTCGAGAAACGAGCCGCCAAACTTGATGACCAATGCCGTGGCGGATTCCGTGCATTTCGTCATAGCTAAAAAAAAAAAAAAAGTTGGCCCTGTAAACAACCTGATGGTCGCTACTGCGGATGTTTCTGGGATGCCATGCTCAGGATCGCCGTTGACAAAATGCTGTGTAGTTCTAATAGATGCTGGGATGGACGTTGGCGGATGATACATTCCAGGTCCTAATGGGTTCTGTCCTCTGCTGAGGCACATACGACATCCATATCGCGACTGGTGGCCACTGTGACCACATAACTTTGCCACTGCTGGCATAGTGTACGATCTAGAGCTAGTTACGTACCTCATTCCCGCGGAAATTGAGCACTTGTATACGGGCTAGCGATTGCGAACTTGGTGCTTTTTGAGGTGAATATCCATCTGTTGCTAGTGCGATCGAGATGTCGTAAGGATTTTGGAAGAGGTCATCCTTCGGGGCTTTGTAAGCCTCGTCATCGAAAACGCCAGCAATGGTATATCCCTCTTCCTGAAAATAGGTATGTCTAGAGCAAAGGTTGGCGGGTCTCGCGGCTGAGAAAGAGTGTTGCTAACTGCGCACTTAGCAGAAGAAAGGTGAACGCCCATTTCGACCTTTGTACGAGCAAATCATGCTGACACGCTTGATTCGCGCATTGAGTAAGTATCTGGCATTGTCCAGTGAACGCAACACAGCCAAAACTGTAATTATCAATAGTAAATGGTTTGGCCAGATACGACCCGTGTTGGCCTCTCGAGTGCACCCAGAATCCAAAAACTCTGAGTTCTCCCTGTCAATGTCTGTTGGCGCAAGCATATTAGTAAAATTGGAGACGATCGCATCGTGATCACTGGAAGGCGATGTAATGTTCGAGATGGTTTCATTATTATCGGGCTCTTGCAAATCATCTAATTCACTATCTTGGCAATCAAGAACTTGGTTTTCGCCATAGTTGTCAGTGACATAATCAAGGTGAACATCGTCGTCAATTTGGATGGCTTCATATGCGGAAGTAGCTGTATATCATCGGGCTCACTACCATCATCAATATTCACAGGCTAGCAAGATCAAGGTAACGCTATTAGCGTGAAAAAAAAAAAATTTAGGACATGGTCACCACGGGGAGAATTGCTTCGTCTCTGTTTGTCCGATGCTCTTACGGCAAGGCACATTATCGTGAAGTTCCCAACACGCAGTAATTGCAATTGTAGGAATCTCGCTTAATCATAGTAGCTTTCTTTGTATGCTTCAGTGCCTTTGGGCAATTAAACAGTATTATAGCGACAATGAAGTATCTTATATGAAATTAAGTATGGCAGGTTTGCGTTTAGCCAAAGGACAAGAGAATACTCAAAGTTGTATTTGAGGAAAGTACATGTGGAGCTTACCTTCAGAGAGCACCTGCAAATTAGAGATTTAGAGGAATCCTTAATTGCCTTACAGGTAGCACCTGAAAAAGAGAGAGAGCTGCAAAATGCAGGCACTCGGATGAGATTATTTGGTGGGTGCTTCTTCAAACCTCTATTACAGTAGAAGCACTCCTTTTCCCATGAAGGAAAGGATCTCCGTACAGTGGTAACTCGAGATTTCTCGTCAACCCACACCGCACCTTTCCAGGAAAGGAAGGATTGGTGCTTTCATGCAAGCCACATCAAAGCGACGTGTGACTCGCCTTTTTTTTTTTCCTTTGAAAGGGGTCCGAGAAAGCTGCCCTACAAGGAAGTTCTGCAAACCTCATGGCAATCAAGAGAAAGACATCCTCAGCCGAATCAGAGGCTACAGCAGCCTCTACGACTGTGTTGTCCAAATCGGATGAGATCGACTTTCCTCGTGGAGGTGCTAGCGCGTTGACCCCTCTCGAGCATCGCGAAATCGCCAATAAGGCAGCTCAAGATCTCTTTTCTACTGTAAGTTTATAGAACAAGTCTTTATGTCATACTGATATAACTTTTTACTGTATACTTAGTCTAGTACTGTTAGCGAAGAGCCGGCAAAAAAGAAGCAGAAAGCTGATAAAAAGAAGAAGAACAATGCAAAGGTCACCTCGGCGAACAGCAAAGATAAGAAGAATAAGAAGAACAACATCGCCGAAGAATTAAGCTTCAAGGTAATACATGAACTCACGTAGACACAAGGAAGCTTACTATTCTACATTAGAAACTTGCTTCTGGCATGATTTTGCTTGGCTGCATTTCACAGATCAACGATCTCGAATTGTACGTTTCGTTACCGCATCAACTTGCTGGTGTTGTGCCCATCACTGAGATCTCTGATCCAATTACAGCCATGGTGGAGAAAGCAGCGGAGGCGCAGGAAGACGAAGAGGAAGACGAAGACGAAGAAAAGCCTGAGATCCCTGATCTTCATAAATTGTTCCGCGTCGGCCAATGGGTGAGATGTCGCATTACGACGGTTCAGGATCGTACGAATACTACCAGAAGACGTCTTGAATTGAGTTTGAAACCTCAGCTTGTTAATGAAGGTGTAGCAAAAGTCGATGTCGTGCCCGGCATGGTAAGTGTACAACGACCATTGGTGAAGTGGATCTTTTTCTTAAAAGAAATGCTTTTCTATCTTTTAGTCCCTAGGTGTTACTGTTCAGAGCGTGGAAGATCACGGTTACATTCTGTCATTGGGAGTGGACGGTCTGACAGGCTTTTGCAAACACAAAGACGCAAAATCTTACATTGACAAATTCAACGGCGGAGAGCAGCTAGAAACTGGTCAACTCGTCGACTGTACTGTACTGAACGTGGCAAGCAACAAGCGCACAGTGAATGTCACTTTGGATAATAAAAAAGTTGCAACAGCTTCGGTAAGGACAATCCGCCATTGGTTGTTAAGTGACTCACTTCCTCTCTTTGCAGCTCGAAAGCCCCTGTTCACGTATCACGTCGCTGGTTCCAGGTCAGCGCGTGGAAGGTGTGGTGGAGTCTGCGCATACTTCTGGTATAGCTGTAAAAGTGATGGGTCTTTACGATGCAACGATCGACATAACACATATCCCAACTGGCATTGATACTGAAAAGACATATAAGATCGGTAGCAAAGTGCCATTCCGCATTTTGTTTTGTCAGCTTAACGTGGATCAGAAAAAGATTGGCGGATCCCTTCTTCCTCATGTTATGGACCTCACCGCTCCTGTTCTTTCTGGAACGGAGAAGAATGACACCTACGTTGGCGAACTCTTCCCCTCCGGCGGTTTTATCGAAAAGGCCACTGTCACTCGAGTCAACTCACTTGGTGTTCACGTTTCCGTCAATGATTTGGAAGGCGTTACAGGCTTTGTGCACGTAAGTCAATGCGATTTTATTTGTGCCAGGCTAATTATGATTTGTGATTCAGATCTCTCGCCTTACCGACGATCATCTTCAATCAGTTTCGGGTACTGCTGGAAAATTCCAGATTGGATCTGTTCACCGTGCTCGAGTGATGGGATACAATCCGGTTGACGCTGTGCTGCAACTCACAACACAGAACTCCGTTCTCGAACAAAAGTATTTGCGCGTTTCAGACATTGAAGTTGGTTCTATGGTTGAGGGAACCATAAAGAAGCTCGATACATTTGGTTTGCTTGTGAATATCACGTCTTCCATCGTTGCATTGGTGCCCATGATACACTTGGCTGATGTCAAGTTGACACGTCCGGATCTTAAGTTCAAGCCTGGATCAACTGTCAAAGCACGTGTACTTTCCGTGGATGTGGAGAAGCGTAGAGTGAGACTGACGTTGAAGAAGTCGTTGATCAACACAGAACTCCCCATCATCAAAGACATGCAGGAAGTCGAGGTCGGTATGTCCTCCCAGGGTGTGATTGCCAGCATCAGAAGCAACGGCTGTATTGTCAGTTTTTTCAACAACGTCACTGCCTTTGCGCCAGCTACTGAGATGACCGAAGCCTATGTACCTAAATTGTCTGATGCGTTTGAGGTCGGTCAGACTGTGAAGGCACGTGTTACACAGGTGGATGCTGAGAGCAGAAGACTGCTCGTTTCATTCATCAATCCCAAGAAGAAGACAGAAAAGAAGGAGAAGAAGGAAAAGAAGGAAAAGAAGGAAACCGAAAAGGATGCGATCATAGATGAGGTGGCGCCTGGAAAAGTACTGACAGCAAAGATCAAGGAAGTCCGACGAACACAGCTAAACGTCACTTTCCCCAATGGCATGGATGGTCGTGTTCATATTACCGAGGTTTTCAAGAGCTACGATGATATCAAGAACAAGAGACACCCTCTGCGTGGATTCCGAACGAACACCAATTTGGAGGTCAAGATCCTGGGTGTCCGCGACGTGAAGCTTCACACGTATCTTCCTATCACTCACTCCAAACGTACTAAGCAATCTATTGAGTGCTCGCTTATCGCCAAGGATAAGGAAGTGGGTAAGCCCGCTTGTGAGCTGAAGGATATCGAAGTTGGTCAAGAGCATGTGGGATTCGTCACGGAAGTCGGAAAGAGCCAGCTACGAGTGAGCATTGGTGCCCATGCCAACGGTGTCATCAAGAAGCAGCATATCTCCTCCAACGTGGACATTGCCAACGAATTCCATAAACACTTCTTTTCTGGCGAAGCGCTTAAGGTTGCTGTACTAGCTGTTGACGCAGAAAAGGGTATTCTTGATTTGATGCATCTCGACAAGTCTTGTATCCCTCGCATCCATGATATTCAGTCCGTATCTGAAGGCCAGGTGGTGAATGCTTTGGTGAACAAGGTGGACAAGAAGGATGTGTTTGTTCAAGTCGGTTGCAACGTTGCTGGTAGAATTCATCTTACCGACCTCTTTGACTCGTACATCGAAAACCCTACCGAGAAGTTTGAGCGCGGACAGGTTGTACGATGCATGGTTGTTGGCGTTGATCACAACAAAAATCGCGTTGACTTGTCCATGAGGGAATCGCGTCTTGATTCCTCTGTTGAAGCCAAGACAAAGGAAATCAATAGTCTTGATGATGTTCAAGAAGGCGATACAATTTTGGGTTATGTTGAAAATATCGCTGACTCTGGTGTCTTCCTTGCCTACGGTCGTCGTGTTCATGCTCGTGTCAAGATTGCCAACCTATCAGATTCGTTCGTGAAGGAATGGAAAGAGATCTACAAGATCGGCCAGCTGGTTAAATCGAAGGTCTTGCAGGTTGACAGAGACCTTAAGAAAATAGAAGCTACCTTGAAGAAGAGTGCTGTTGAAGGTATCGAGGTCTCCAAAAAGAAAAAAAAGGTCGATGAAGACGAAGAGATGAAGGATGCTTCCGAGAAAGAAGACGAGAGCGAGGATGAGGAGATGAAAGACGCGTCTGATAGCGAGGACGAGGAAGAAGCAGATGATGATGATGAAGATGAAGAGGAGGAAGAGGAAGAAGATGAAAATGAAGAGAAAGAGGACGAAGAGATGGAAGAAAGCGACGATGATGAAGACGAAGATAATACCCCAGCAGTGTCACTTGGAGGATTTGACTGGTCAGGCAAGGTTAAAGAAGATAAGAGAGAAGAAGAAGATAGCGAGTCCGATTCATCAGACGACGAGGAAGATGTCCAGAGCAAACCAAAGAATAAGAAGCCAGTTGAAGATAAAACAGCCGAGCTGTCATCACAAGCACCTCAGGTTGCTGCTGATTACGAACGCTTCTTGATCGGATCGCCTAACTCGTCCTATATGTGGATTAACTACATGGCCTATCACCTTCAGCTATCTGAAGTCGATAAGGCTCGTGAGATTGGTGAACGAGCCCTCAAGACGATCAACTATCGTGAAGAACAAGAAAAAATGAACGTATGGGTTGCAATGCTGAATCTAGAGAATAATTTTGGCAGTGACGAGACTCTCGAAGAAGTTTTCAAGCGGGCGACAGTATACTGCGAACCAAAGAAGATATATCTTCAACTGGTTCAAATCTATGAACGCAGTCAAAAGCATGAAGTAAGGACAAACTCTTTCACGGAAAAAAAAAAATACTTATGCATTTGACATATTTTACAGAAAGCAGAAGCATTATGGAAGGAGATGCTGAAGAAGTTTAGCCAGTCTTCCAAGGTGTGGACCTTGTTCGGTCAGTTCTATCTTCAACGTGACAATGTCGAAGGTGCACGAGAATTGCTTCAGCGAAGCATGAAGGTGTTACCAAAGCATAAACGTAGGTTTTGCAGTCCACCAATGGAATGGGGTCGCTAACAACACAATTAGACATCAAGACAGTTGTCAAGTTTGCTCAGATGGAATTCAAGCATGGCGAGGCTGAGCGCGGTCGTACAATCTTTGAAGGCATTATCAGCAATTATCCTAAACGTGTGGATCTTTGGAGTATTTACTTGGATATGGAAATCAAGAGGGCAGACCAGAATATGATCAGGTACATAACAATGTGTGGACTTTACATGAAATGCTAATTTTTACTGGTAGACGATTATTTGAACGTGTCACCGCACTCAAGTTCTCCTCCAAAAAAATGAAATTCTTCTTCAAGAAATGGCTTCAGTATGAAAAAGAGCATGGATCTGAAGACGATGTCGAACGTGTGAAAGAAAAAGCCCTGGCCTATGTAGAAAGCAGGAACTAACCTTAATAGAATTTCTTTTTTTCTGTTTTAAAAACATATTCCAAATAACTCTCATCAATTCAATGTATTAAAGTTGCAATAGTGAAATTATCATGTCTTCTGTTTATGTACTGGCCGCCTCTTACTGTCAGAGATCATTGAACGATGCGTATGTGTTACATGCGATCGTTAGGCTTTTGCTTCCTTAGTTGTCCGCTTCTCGTCTGCATCACCTGGCGCAGCAAATAGTAACTCTCTTCCGGATGCAGGTGTTTGAGGAATCTTACGAGCCCCTCTCACTAAGACGCGCCGTGCGATCCCCCGAGCATCAAAGTAAACCAAGGTATCCATAACGTGGCTAGTGGAACCCAGTGTTTTCTCCATAGCGAATCCCGCATCGTCTCCGTATTTACGGTGTACCATACCGACAACACCATCGCGTGAAGACGTCAGGACCGTCGAACCCGCTGTCATTGCGCCATCTACTACGTTAGCTATTGCTCGGATTGCGGAAACGCCGAAATGGTAACTTGCTCTACGCACGGGGTCGGCGTGGCTGGAAGGTTCGCATATGTGTTTGATACCAGTGGCTGTCACTGATACAACCTTGTCGAATAAATTCATTGCAGCTATAATGTTTTTTTTGAGTCTGATATGGACATTCTCGCTGTATATACCTTGTGAAACAGTATCTGTTGTGGAGTGGATCATTTCTAAAATCCTGCGTTCGTTGTCTGTCAATCGCATAGGATTTTCAGATGATTGAATTTTCTGCTCAAGATGTTTGCTGCCTCTACAAGGAAGAAATGATATTAGTTAAACTGGTAATTTCCCCCTTAATATATACTTTTGAATAGTCGTAGCCAACGCTTGACCAGCAACGATCAATGTCTGTGCGATCCAGTCGGAGCCGCCTAACATGGCGTCGCCACCTTTGTACAGCAACTTTACTCGTTTCGCACGACTTGGGTCAGACGTATCAAACACAACGGGGGCCTTCTGCACACTTTCTCCATGAGCACTGATGAAGTCTTCCTTTTCGAGATCTTCTTCTTCCTCCATCCGTACGTCGTCTGCAACGATTTCTGTGACATGGCATGATGTTGGATCAAGTCTAGCGACGACATTACGCATGTGATGCCTGTTTTCCAGACGTATAAAGTAAGTCAGGATATCCTGTAACAAAGCGAAGGCTTCCGGATTCGATGCACTACAGAAGATAAGATAAACATTTCTATTGCTTCCTGAGGCTCTCTGCTCAACCTGCAATCTATTTTCCACAAACCACCTTCGAGGCGAGGGATTACCAAGACTCGATGCTCAGTAACCCAGGCCTTTGACTCAGCTACGAGTACAATAGAATGTTCATAGAAACGCAAAATGATAGCTTTGTGCCCAGTAGCCAAATAAACGACCAGCGGACCCATGCCAAGGTTTGCGAGGATGCCGTCGCCATAAGATGTGAGCGAGATATTACTGACACTGCAGAGGACGGATAGGCTCTCTGGGTCAAAGCTTTCTGCAGATGGTGTGTATGGAAGGACGGTCATTAATTCAATAGGAGAAGAAAGAAAAGAATTTCTTGGCTCAGGAAAGAAGTCAACATTCGTTATGAGCAAAATCATGTGTTTCTATTTGATAGGTTGCAGATTCATTCTGAACCTATCCCATTAGCAGTGTCCTTTCTGTCATCGATGTTCGAGGTGAAGTATGCGTCAGGTTTTCGGTAGTAGACGCCGTAAATCTAATGCATAACGTACGGGCAGCTGTGAACTCAGATTTGCGACGGGCATCCATTATCGGTAGAATGCAGTGGAAGGGCACCATGAGTAAGATTTATAACCGATGGCAGCTACGTCTTTTTTCTTCTTTGGCGTGTCAGCCCACAGAGACCATTCATTATCACAATGCTCATTATATCGAGCACAACATTTCCTGTTGTTCTAGTCATCAATGGTCCGTATAGCTAACGAGCATGAGAATAATTCAAGGCCAGCAGTACTACGTATATTCTACTCTTGCTTTCATTATTTAATGCTATTGGGAGCCAAAAATCATACAGACGTTGTCGCAAGAGCAACGGTTGATTATCACAAGCTTTTGAAACTAAATATAGTCTAGACCGTTCTCAAAATTTCGCGTCGTGTTTCACCTGCAGATACATTCATGAACATTGAATCCAGCAGTTTGCTTGTTTTCAGTGACTCTCAATTGCTTGCCTTATTTTGCCCTTTTTCTCGATGATGTTGATTATATGCGTCGTTTGGTTGCGTATACAGCAAGTCATGCAAATCACAACAGCTGCTTTCAAAACTGGTCGACAATATTAAACTCCACACAGATGACCCCTGATTTTTCTCGCCTGCTGCTTTCTCCGATTCAGGAATCAAATGAAGGATGAGCTGTAGCGGAACTTTTGTAATACATATATATTCTCTCAAGACATGAAATCTAAGCTGCACATCTATATCATAAAGCGTTGGTGCGCATCTTTACACAGGCTCGTTTCATTTCACCGTATCGACTAACCACTATTTTAGCTCACAAGAGATTTTATTACTCGTTAACGTCGTTAATATCGTTCGGTGAAGTCAATCTCTAAATTATGACCGCTAATAATGCCTACGTTCTTCGTGATGACACGTTCCTTGTGGATGGAGTTTTCTGGGATATCCCATGTATATTTCCTCACTGAGTACAACACATGTAAGTCATTAATACGACAACGAACTCATGATATGACTTACGTAACATGGAAAGTAAAACTCGTTGTTCGACAAGACTAAAGTTCATACCGATGCACTGACGCCCGCCGTTCGAAAAAGGCAACCAAGCCATACCTCCACGAGCCATATTTTCGGCCTCGCCGTTCGGTGCGAAACGTTCCGGGTCGAATTTCTCTGGATTTGTCCATACCTTTGGATTATGATGGATGGAATAGATATCGACGGTCAGGTATGTGTTCTTGGGAATAAAGTAACCGCCCAACTCTACGTCTTCGGCAGTGATGCGCGGGAGCACTGTAGACACAGGGCCGTCCATCCGCATAGTCTTTAACAGCTGTGTGAGGAAGTTTATGCAAACAACATGCTCCTTACCTCTTTCATGACCATGTTTATGTAAGTCATTGCTTTGGTTTGCTCAATGTTAGGTAAGATATCATAAGGCTCGTCACCTAGGATTTTGATAGCCTCTTGTCTTGCTTTTTCTTGCACATGCTACACGACCTGTTTAGTTTGTTATCCTTTGTCATGACAGCGAACTTACTTTATTTACGGCCAGGTAGTATATCGCAAACGATAAAGCATTCGCGGTGGTATCGTGACCGGCGAGGAAAAATACATTTAGATTGCTCTAAAAAATCATTTAACGAACTAGCTGTGTTCATTTCTGTGTATTTACCTTGAGCTCATCATTGGACAATGTTTCGCCATCCACTTCCGTCTCCAACATTAAAGTAAGTAGATCTTTTTCGTGATCTTCAATATTGCTGCTACGTTGTGTTTCCAATATCTTGCGTTTGTTTTGGATAACACTATCGGTCATTCTGTTAAACTTGGCGACCTGTTCATGGATTCTCCTTCGTGCAGGGAAGAGCCATAGGAAGGATTGATCCAATATTGGGAAGAAGAAAAACATGGGATCGCGCATGCCACATTTCACGTCATTATATGTCTGTACCCATGGACTGTCTAGATTGTCTTTAAGTGCATGGAAGTCGAAATCTGTCACATCGGAGTTAATGTATAGGTTCCCTCACCCCCTGATATCTCTTACCAAATCCGGCCTGCCCGATGGCGTCCAAAGTGAAACGCTCCATTAAGTTAACGACGTCGACTGATTTTGTTCCTTCCTTTTCCAATGTTTTGAACAGCTGTTGAGTAAGACCTCCAAACATCTTTACAGGCATTGATCGATGGAAAGCTGGGTTTGCGATCTGTCCGGGTCATAAATAAATCGCCTTGATACAAGTAGTTCGTGAACATTACCTTTCTGTGCTTTTTCCATTCATGCCCGTTGGTAAGTAAGATATTGGGACCAGCAACGAATTTGGCGTTGACGGTGTTCTCTTTTCCCGTTCTAATATCAGCTTTGGGAAACAGATCTATTGTTTTTCACACCGCATTATGCATCACGTGAATTAATCCGCTCATCTTACCTATTTTCATCAGCACCTTCTTTGCCACTTCTGGATTCACGACATACAACATCCACCCAAGACGATCTGTACGCTAAAGCAATGTAATCATGGTTATCTAACTTGACCGAACTCGATTTGTCGTACCAGAAAGACCCCGCTTGATGTCTCCTTTTCAATCAACGGGACGGTGAAACGTCGACTTATTTCCACTGCTGAACTTCCCCGAAGAACTGCAGATATAAGGCCAAGATAGCTGACGTGTGGGATATGGCGAAGTGACCGTGGTGGTTTGGCAAATCGGTCATAGAAAAAGTATAACGTGGCTAACGTGACAGCAGCACTGATAGACAGTCGTTTCTGCCGACTTGAGAGGTGGCCTATGATTTTGGCACCAAGGTCAGAACCTTTTTGTAAAATGTTATTTGCTTCTGTAAGGTCAAACATCGTGTTTAATGCAGTGAGGTCAAAGAAGAAAGTAAATGTGCGATTTTTTATAGAATGAGGAGGCCGAGATATTACCCGGATCTTTATTGGTGAAATCCTACAAATTGAGGACAGTCACTGGTCTCCAGATCAAGCAAAACCACTCTGCGTCGCTTGACTACCGAAAGTTCAACCGCCTGGTAAATGTTTTTTTCCGATCATGCAATTGATAGGCCAGTGATTTGCGAACATCCGTTGAATCTCTCCAAACCCTCATGATTACTGAATTTATGATGTCGTGCGTACTTTATTCAGATTCACTTAGTTCTTAATTAAAACATGCGTATGTATTGTTACAATAAGGCTTAACGTAGCTCCTACTATCGCCTTGTCATCCATCGCACCACGTGGCGCATACCGGAGATCGGTAAATCCATAATGCGAGATGTTGCTTAATTTCATACAAGCTCCCAACAGAGAAGACGGTTATAATTATACTAACAGCATTTGTCGAGACTTTGCAGACAGGAGTTACTCTAGGCTTATTTTTAATAACTAAATAATCGCCGCTAGGATTGAACGGAATGGCGTTCGGCAGGGAATGTAATCTTCTCACTTGATGAGTACCCGGTCAAAATACATCTTCTTTGTTATCAGTGCATATCTTCCCATTGATTTGTTGACTATTACACTCGGTTAAATTCGTTTATGATTATTATTAGTGTTGTATGCGGTTAAACTTCAGTAGCGAAGCTTGGCCCATAATGAAACGGCTGTTATTTTGCCGTGATACGTGTACGGGGTTCCGCGTCGATCGGCTGGGTCGATGGTGACACTAGGAACTACTTAATATCGAGAAGTGCGGGGGCTGCATGAGCCCTTTCAATAAACAGTAAGCTACCGAGAAAACAGTAATTGTACCTACAGGCACATTATTGGCGCTTTATTGTTTCATGCTGTTAGCAACGTAGCTCTGTAACTATTTATTTCATAGAACTCCTGTTTTGAAGAAGATTACCTTAGACGATACCAACGTCGGTCTTTTGGGCGCCGAATCAACCTAGTCAAGCAGTGTCCTTGTTCAGAACTTACAACTGTGCGGTGTTCCCGGAAAACAAGGTCGTACCAGGTGACAATTAATGTCGCCCAAGGCGCCAAATCGGGTGCTGGATTTCCAGAATGTGTAATCACACCAGAACGCTTTCTCACAACGAGCACTCACTTTTTTGTACGAAGATGCAAAATGAAATGTCGTCGATGGGCACGGCAGACCCAAGCCTATCGACCATATCGCTGATGAGGAGCGGTATCATCCTGAAACGTCAAATCCTTTTACAAAATACTTGTAACGTTACATGATCTTTCGTTGCACTGACGTTTCTCTGAATGCCTTTTCGATGTTCCAACAACAATTGATTTGTACGGATGTTCTATTGTAGTTGACACTCACAAATAAAACCTGTTGACGCTTAAGGCTGGAAGATTTGCGAACCTCAGCAAGTGCATGTGCGCTCATAGCTAGAAGTTTTGCAGTTGCAAGAGGTATTGAGCTTAAGCCAAAAGGTTTGCGTTTATGTAGTCTACGATTCACCTTCACTGAACTGCAACTTTATCTGTATATATATGTTGCTGAACTTATTACGGCTGTCATCGGTGGAGTTGTATTGGCCAAGTTATTTCTCGATATAACGACCATCTATTGATTGGATATTCTGGAAATTTCACTAGCTCTCCTTTATGTCATGTGTCCCTGGAAATCAAGTCGTTTAAGAGTTCCCGCGTGTGTTCTTATTATTGCTTTAGATGAGGATCGAGGTCCACATACGTGATGTGCACGGCACCTTCAAAAACGGGTGATCATGGCTTGCAATAGTCGCATTCTTGTGTCATCATCTTCTTTTGTACATGATTTCCGGCAACTACCTACAGTCTGATAGCCATTGTCTTTCATTTTCCCAATGTGTCTTCGGTACTCTGGGATATAACCGAAGACTCTTCGCAACGTCATCTGTAAATAGAGAGAGTGCCACCAGTTACTTAGCTCTTGCTTTCTATCAACGCATGCGCCTTACCATGCAGTTATAATACGGAGACAATCGTATTGACAGTGAACGTTATTCCATCTTCCGGTTAAACACAGCTAGTGCAGCTATAATAGCATACCAATAGTCAGGACATGTTAATGTAAAATTAATCCGAGTGTTTTAGTAGTATCTTCACTTTCTCTTGCAATAATAAGCAGGATTACAGTCTCGTTGTACTTGGATGCCCAACTCTTCTATCTTGCGAATATCCCACTTCTATTTCTTATTATTCTGCGCTACTTTGAAACTGTTTGGGGTCAGCTTCAAAAAAGTTTACATCGGATGTAGTCATTTAGCCCGCAAGTCCTCTGCCCCCAGCTGTCTTGACAGTGATGATGCTTTTCGCCCATCCTTGAGGTAAGCAAATGTCGTCGCATACTTGGCATTATCCATTCATTGCAGAATTCAAAAAACTAATATAATGTCCTTGTCACCGTATCTTTGCTCATGTACACCGCACTATGCTACTCTTTTATTGGCTAGCAGTGATGGAAACCTCAGATGCATGTGATCAAGTATGCAGCAGAAATCGCGCCCAAGATGATAGTTGTCTACGCTCGTGTTTTTGGGCGCCTTGACCCGCAAGTGAGACCTTCTCTGGCCAGCCCATGCTAGGTTTCATGCTAATTTGGAAGGGGCAGGTTCATTAAGGAAGAAATAGCGTATCGTGAAGTCCATGTCAGCTTTATCCCAGTTGCGGATCCAATCCAAACGTTTCTTGACCTTTTCTTCAGTGTTTCAATTCCCAGCTTGAAACTGGGGTTTTTTCGAGGGATAAATTACAACGTTTTCTTTCGAAATCATGCACAGTACCCTCGGATGGCTCGGGTCCTGTGGACGTCTGCCTCACCTGTTCCAAGCAGCTGATGGGTTCTCATCAATACAATACAGGATAGCTTTTTTGTCCTCTTCACTAAGAAGGCGTAGCCTAACAATCTTCTGATACCTCTCGAAGATACTATCAAGATCTTTTTCGTACTGTGTGGCCCATCTCTGTGCCAAATGAGCGTAGGTACCCGATTACCTCACTGAAGTCGAATCGCTCAGACACTTCTCAAACAATAGCTTGGAGAATCTCACTTTATCCTAATTCGTGTATAGTGTATAGTTAGGTTGCTGATGCTTCTCTCACTGTAACGTCCGTTTCAGCATTGGAGGACAGTCAGACTCTCCAAAATGTTCAAATTTCCCCTTGCATTAGCTATCAGTTATTAGATGACAACGCCTCTGACAGAACCCCTCCAGACACTACATCGCTGCAAGCCCTCTGCAGTGCTTTAACCACCGGCATAATTGGCGAGAGTAACTCCTCCCGTTGCTCCGAGCTGGCCAGGGTGCGGTGCAGACCCCCACGACTACGTGGGATTACAATGTGGTAAGTAAAAACATATCAAAGCATCTTCCATTTATTACCCATGAATGATTTTTGTGCTGCTCCAATAAATTATGTGTCCATCTGGGGAACGATTTAATTCAAGTAAACGTATGATTTTTGTTGCCAATCCATCAATTAATGACCGTATATTAGAACCCATTCTCAGCGCATACTTGGCTCTTCATGGACGCACAATTTGTTTAGAGTAGCGTAAAGACTTGTTCAATAAACTGTAACGTATCACATCCCGAACAAAGCAGCGTGCTCTTAAAAAAAAAAGGAACTGATATTGTATGTACTGCATGTTCGAAGTTACTACTTATCAGGATTCAATGAGCTTGTAATGACGAGGCGACTGGGCCGTCAGCGCAGTGCACTGGAAGTCAGCGCGGAATTGAAGTGGATTTATGCAGTTAGGCTATATTGAAGGAAGCTAAGACGTAAAACGATCAGGAAAGGCAATGCAGTTAGTAGCGACGACGGCGAAAGTTGGAGGCCACAGCCACCAGAAAAAGTAACCAAAATTGAAAAATCCCAGACTCTAAAACAGCAAGTGTACGATCTCGAGCTCCTTTCGTCTTTCTCAGTTATATTTGGGTAAAGAGTTAGCAAGAGCTCGTCGTGAAAGCTATGCAAGGTACAGCAGAAACCGGTTTGAGTCAGTTTGCAGAGACAAAGCGACGAATTGAAGGATGGGAGTAAAGAAGACCAATCGTAACAACTTTTGGATCACAAGACAAAAAGGCTTGTAATAAAATTGATACATATGTATCAAGTGCTATCTATGGAGGGACATATGAGATCATTAGAGAGCCAGACAAGGAATTCTGCCATTTCGCGCGTTACAACTCATCAAAGATGGTAACAGGACAATAGACAGAAAGACGCTCGCAACTGAAACCATCAAAAGAAATGTGTATAAGAAATTACTAGCATTATGATCCTGAAACTTTTTACCCGTTGTTTTTGAATCGCCATAGTCAGTTACGGGATGTGTTCAATGAAATATTTTTCCACTTTTGGGCTGTGTAAATAACCAGGCATGTCTTTCATTAAGGCATTAGCCAGAACCCGAAGGTTTGAGAATCCCTGAGGAATATTCTGCGTGTTTCATCCGTCGTGAGTACATACGCTCTAATGAGAACTACGCGAACGCAGGTGGAGATTGTTTCGGACCGAGATGTAAGAAATAATGGGGAAAGGAACGATATTAGCATGCAAATGTCAGAAGAGGGAAAAGTGTGTCCAATGCAAAGTAACGCTGTATAATTCAATTAGGTCTGTGCAGAACGGTTTTGCAACTCCAGCAGACAGACTCCGAGGTGATACACTACCAAATCAGCCGTCGCGACTAGTGACCATCCGCTCTTTGAAAGAGAAACAGATGTATAGAATCAACACTACGCCACATATGCAGGTAACCGAGGCAGACAATGCTGATCGATTGCAAAGCGCAGCGGGTACGCTTTAAGAGACGTCGCTGGTCTACAGGCCCTTACTGGGAACATAGAACTTGACAGGACAATAAGCTATAATGAGAGAAATTGTAGGTCTTTTATCGACATTGAGAGCTGTTTGTGTGGGCACCAACTTATATTATGTTTTTATTACAAAGGGAGCATTTTACAATAAAACGAATCATGACGGAGTCCGTCCAGGCAAAAAAGTAAAAATAAATCTCGATTAAACTGTTTACCCGGTTACGATAATACAAACAAACAAACAACCAGACAGCATATATACTCGTGTCGAAAAGCTGAAGACCTCTCGCTGACATTTCAAACATCATCATGTTCTCCTGATACGGGTTTTGCTACACGCGGGTTTCGCTACGCGCATCCCACTAGCGCACGCCGATCCCCCAAAAAGGACAGTAATCAAGGCTTTAGTTATGTAGTTTATCTGACAAGGAACGTGGATCTGCAATTTGTGTATGTACCGTGTATGGCAGCAGTAAAAGTACGACATGAAAGATCCGGTAGGTGATGTATCAAAAAGAATTTCTTTTTATTTCATTCGTCGTCGCTTCTCGCATTTTCTTTCTGCCTTTCACGCTTCTAATTTTACGCGTTATCGGTAAGTGTGCAGCAGTTCTTACACTATTTTCTGATACAGACTATCTAAATATAAGAGTCAAAGCGCATCTCTGATGGCGATATTTCCGCAAAAAAGCGATTTACGGATGCTGCCAAGCTTTGTAAGCTGCTGATGTTTATAATCGACAACAACTAACTTCATGTGCTTCTTCTTTTGCAAATGACTCGGGATTGTTTATTTCATGCAGCGATCCAAGGACAGCTTGAAAGGAATGTATTTTTCTTATCTGAAGAAACAATTAACCACAGCTATTTCTTTAGACCCCTTTTGCACCGCTGCGCAGATGATCTACTAAAATGAGATCACATAGTTAGGTGCGAGTCTCGGCAGCGGTTTGCCTTAACCAGTTCTCCTATGGTAAGTTTTACCATCATGTTTAACAAATATTTATTTGTTTACTATAGTCTTCGATGATTGCATCTGCAGGAACTCTCTGTAATTCACAGAGATGGTCACCCGGTACATGACAATCGAAGTCGTGGTTAAGGCTTTTTTTTATTTATCCACGTATCAAGTGGTAAGGCGGCTAGAGAGCTGCTATCCAGGCTCTTTGTTAGGCCCGGGTTTTGTCCTCTTGTGGAATGGAGGCAGTGCCTTGGCACCTGTGAGGTAAGGAAATTACATGCTTGGGTTGATTTTATTGACGTCGTTGGCGGGGTGCGCCAATGGGGTGCGTGTAGCGAAACCCGATTACAGTTGAAATAATTCTACGCTGTGGCTACTACAAGCCCCCGAAAAAAAGCCTGTTGGTGAGATATCATTTACTTTTACTTAGCAGCACTAAAACAGAATCGGGCTACAAGCCCCACTCGCCTACTGCTGTGCATATCCTTAGGATGTACAGGAACACCAGCAATTCGGGAAACGCAAGGTGTGGAGAGAAATTTTTACCGTGCGTTGAATATAAAACTGGTCATCTTTAAATATGAGCTTCAAACAGGAAGGGATAAACTTCCAATTGTATGTTGTTTCCAAGACAATTAAGCTATGTTTTCTACGCATTCATTGAAGTTAGAATATCAATTATCGTTGCAATCAAGAAAGAATATTATTCATGAGTGGTCAACAACGCTTTTGTACAAGCAAGGTTACACAACACCACGATAATCTATTTTTGCATGTTTGTACTCCCATAGCTCAATTAGATGGTAATGAAGTTTAGAATAGCTGCAAATAAGACGGCAGATGTGCACATACAAACCGTACGCAGCTCCAAACACAACAAAACGGAAGTGAGAAAATTGTAGAAGAAATTCTTGGCAAGATACATTAAAGATAGTGCGAGAGAAGTACTGTTTCCCTTTTCAAAGAGTTGATGGCGGAGCTACAACGCATATGATGACAGTGGATAAGAAGATCAATGAACAGTCTCACAAAGGCAGGTCCCTCCTAAAATGGGACATCTTGCGTGTGTTCTTTCTTTATTCTTTTCTTTTTCTTTTGTTACTTCACTTAGATGCTGTTCGACCGGTATCGAAAAGCAAAACGCCTTGACGACAGCTCGAGCCAGCCAAGTGCGAAGAAAACAAGCTTGGCTGGCACACTGTTGCGCAAACTACCCCACGCGTTGACAAAAAAAGCATGGCATACTGAGCGACGACCAGACATGTCTACAACAGCTGGCCTGGCACAACCGCGTCACTCATCTTCGCTACCCAACATTACGCTCACAACAGTCCACATTACAGAGAAATCTACAGGAACAGCCTCCACCAACGACAGACCACCCCATACACTCCAGGCCGACAACTCGCTTCTGCAGCCAAGCGCCGATGATAACCCGAAACCTGCTGCTACTGCATCCACGCCCACGCTATTGACTGTCGCGGAACCTAAAGATTTGTCGGACAGCAACTTTGATTTTGCAGCACAATTTAAGCTCCTCACGACATCTAAATCGCTGAAACGACATTCGGCCGAGCAATACTTGGCTGCCGCTGTGCGTTTAGAAGAACACATGCCAAGCAGCAAGCGGGCCAAAGCTGGAAGAAATAAACGCCATTCTTACACCTTTGGTCACATCACTGACGGTGTCACCCGCCTGAGCGTCAACGAATTATCATCCTTCGACTTGCCTAAACGCACCTTACCCTCGTCCGGCCAGTCATTAATTCCCAAGCGATCGTTGAGTCACCAGCCATCGTCACAACCGAAGCTGATGTTGTCTCGGCATCATTCGACCTCAGCACATGTTAAATACACCTCTAATGTCAACGAAGGCACCCCGCTGGAACCTGACAAACTAATAGAAATGCTCACGACAAACCAAAACGTTATACTCATTGATGTACGAAACCTAATCGACTATCAGAAACACCGGATATGTAATTCATTCAATGTGAATCTCCCCTCGTTGTTGATCAAACGATACCAGCGTGGAACTGTCTCCAACTTTAATCTCGTGAATTTTATTACAACAGCAGAAGGCCGTGAGCGTTACGCTCGCCGTCAAACAGCATTATCATCACCGGCAGTATCACCGTCAACACCATCTTCTACCACCTCTATTCTCGAACAAAAGGCAACGGAAGCGGCGGCCAGAAAGAGAAACAGCCGAGGCGACAAGCTGAACATGCCAATGTGGGTCGTTTACGATGAGGACATGGACCCGCAACGGACATCACAGGCATGGACACTTCTCGGTGTTCTCGATCGTGCAATGGCTGGAAAAACATATTACCTTGCGGGAGGATTCAAGGCATTTGAGAAATACAGCGAACATCTTGTGGAAGGAGCCGAAGATGAATGTGAGGATGTAGAAGACAAACATGCCCCTCTTCCGCGGCGATCAATGAGCTACACCCTAGGATCTATGCATAGCGACAAAAGTGGTCTGAATCGGCGCACGAGTCTCTTTAGTCTGGATACACAAGCAGCACGAGTCAACAATGCTCACGCGCTGGCGCGTCGGGCAAATCGAAGGTCTCAGGCTAACGGCGGGACGAAAGCAGACGGAGCAACTCCCGTCCGGGATAGCTTCATCCTTCCTCAGTCTTCTCAATCACAACCCATTTTGGTCCACTCGGGCCAAGGCATGGTTAGTGACAATACCACTACTCTTGCCCGGGTAATAGAAGACGACGAGACAGCCTTGTTCACTAGCTGCTCTCCTCTTACCGAATCTGATTTTGACTTTGTCATATCTGAAATTATCCCTGGGTTTTTATTCGTTGGTCCTGAAATCGAGAATCTGGAGCAGGCTGAACAGCTTGAAGCAAGACAAATCCGTCGAATTCTTAACATGGCAGAAGAATGTAACGACGACGTTGAAGGCTTGCAAGAAAAGATGCTATATCGAAAAATTGCAGCTCGTGACACCGTTGAGATGAAGAATATCGACTGGGTAATGATGGAGGCTGTCTGCTTCATTGGTAAGCTTCGTTTATTTCATGGATGAATACAGTATACTTATCAACTCTCACTTGCGCATAGAGGACGCCAAACGAAATCATGAACCAATTTATGTACACTGCAAAGCGGGAAAATCACGCTCAGTAACTGCTATTCTTGCTTACCTGGTTGCATCGGAACGCTGGACGCTCAAACAGGCTTATCGCCATGTGATCAAAGCAAGACCAAACATATCACCTAATATTGGGTTTATTGCTGAATTGATGAAGATGGAAGGACGTGTCCATGGTCGAGTCAGCAGCTTTATGGAAACCGATTGGCAATCATCTGCCATGCCAAGTCCAGAATTTACCCGCACTCTACAACAGCTGGAGTACGCATGGCAAAGGTCACCACAGGAAACCAGTATCACCGCCACTGCTGCTGCAGCGGTGCTCAAGTGATGAAAGAAGAGAAGATATATTTGTTTTACACTTTAATAATAATCGGCATTTTTTCTACAATTTGGCTTGTATACTGATTCCTCTCCATAACCGAAGACCCTACGGTCTTCGCATTGAATGGGTGGCACCTTTTCGGGAAAATCTAGGAAAAGAAAAGGGTGTACAACGGGACCCGGGCCCTGCTACTTCGCTTGATCGACTGCTGTTGCATCGCAACGTCTGTTGAGAAAAACTATAGTGCTGCGACGCTTATTGGGTCATGTTTTCTATAGTATAACCAGAATGCTGTGTATTCCGATGGAGACATCCAGGGGACGTAGATATCCGCCGCTGTATTCTCGCAATTTATCGCCCAAAGTTTCGCGGATGTATGCGTGAATACACAAACTATACATCTACCTACAGCTATTCGGCATTTATTTTCTCTTTTAGCTGACGGCGTCATGGTTTAAGAGCGTGTATCGAGATAATTCTGCTTGCTGGCGGGTCTTCTAAATTTTCCAGAGAGACGATCTGCAGATGAAAGTTACGTGTCTGTTGTTTCAATTCTTAGCGTAGTAGCAAGAATACCGCTCGCAAAGGATATTAAGTTTTTGAAAGGATGATGACCAAGACAGAATGGATCGTGAAGGAACAAACTGAAAGATCGTCAAAAATATGGATAGAGTTTAACGTTTTGTCATAATTAACCCATCGTTGCTTGCGAAATATCTGGTATTTGCGGTTGATAAACGGCGAATGTACACATGATTTGTTTGTTTTCAAAAACGGAAGGGAACTTGGATCTGATACGTCTGAGTAAACAAAACTAGCCCGAATAATCCACACACAATTTATTTGGCTACGTCTTGAAAGTAACCCCACTATACTTCTCTCCAGCAGCGCACCTTGACTGAAGTTTGCTAATGGCACATCTCGTTAACCCTGTTGGGTATTGTATTAGCGAGCAATTCAAATCAACTAGCTTGTAGGGAACCATGTGCTTTCCGGAAACGCCACCGGCTATCGGAGTAAATGACCTTCTAACCAATTCAGCAAGACCATTCCGTTGTCAACATGGTGGCGTAAAAGTTTAGCGTGTATCTGGATGAACTTGACGCAATCAAGAGATAAATACATAAGTATTCCCTTCTTTGCTAACAATTCTTTAACTACCATGTCCCCACTTACAAAAATTTTGTCCATCATGGACTCGGCCACCTCGCACCTCAAAGGCAGAGAGCGGTGGATTACAATTACCGCAGCGATTGCCTTAACGACGACTTATATTCTTTATGACAAGTTGATGAGACCGCCTTGGCATCTACGTCATATTCCGTATATTAGTTACTGGTCCATTATTAGAAACCGTAACCTTTCATTGTCTGAATTCAACGATAAAATCGTACAACCGCTTATCAGTAGAGGAGGGAAGGCTGCTACCGATGGCATATTTCTTGTAATTAGTTTACGGTACTTTGTTTACATATGTTCACCTCGTGCCTTATTAGGTTCCGGGGCGGCAAGGCTGGATAATACGTGTTGCTGACCCAAACAACGCAAAATTTGTACTGTATAAACCAGGTAAGATGAGCTATCTTTCCGCTGTTTCATAACTAAATATAATTTAGATTTGTTCCCCAAGATGGATGTGGAGGAAGGAAGGAAGAATACGTTGAATGTCAAATTGTACGGCGGCTCAAATATTTTGCTCTTGAATGGTGAAGCATGGGGTAGGCAGCGGAAGGTGATTAACCCAGACACAGGATCCACCGATAGACATTGATGTGATCATTTAGATTGTCAACCCAGCATTTCATCACGCACTACCCGTCGACATATTTGGTCGTCTCACGTTGAAACTTTTCCAGACCATTAAGAACGCGGGGGACACACCTAACGCCGGCGACCTCATGAAGCGATTAACACTCGATGCATTAGGCGAGGCCAGTCTTGGTAATTGAGATCGAGGTATCTATGACATCCACTAAGGATAGGTATCAGGTTTTAGGTTTAACTCTTTGGAACAACATGATAATCCATCGGTTACCCTGTACAACAATATCATTCGCAACGTATCCGACCGCATCTTTTTTAACTTCCCTACGTTGGACTGGCAAATTCGATGGCTGTTTCCCAAACAAGAAACGGCTCATAGAGATGTTGAGCAATTTAACAAGATGATCAATGATATAATCGATGTCAAACGGCAAGAACTGCGACGAAAGGGCATGAGTGACATGGATGACAGCAAGAAAGATCTGTTAACACTGATACTGGAAAAGGAGCTCAGCGAAAACGAACCATTCTCCAAAGAAGAGCTAAAGGTGAGACTATCCGACCTGCTGTATTCCAGCCGTTGTATCTGACAGTACACTAGAGCAACGTGAATATGTTTTTCTTGGCTGGACATAGTACAACCGCCGGCGCGCTTTCCTTTGCACTCTATCATTTAGCAGTCAATCAGGTAAGTAAAATGGTGGAATATCGCTTTCTTAGTGAGGCTCCGTAGGACGTACAACAAAAGGCGAGGGAAGAAGCTACAAGTATACTAGGCGACGAAGCGTATGATGTGCTTCCGACCGTTGCACAAATACAAGAGATGAGCTATCTTAATATGATTATTAAGGAGGTACATGATCCTTGCAGGACGTGTCAATACTGAAGCCGGGACTTTTCAGACTCTGCGGATTAACTGCCCTTTGTTTGGCGTTGTACCACGGGTGGCATCAATGGAGACTGTGCTTGCAGGGACCTTGATTCCGAAAGGATCCGTCATAGCGGTTTGCATGGACGATATTCATCGCAACAGAGATGTGTGGCACAATCCAGGCAAGTTTGATCCCGATCGGTTTGTTCCAGGAGGAGAAGCAGATCAGCGAGGTGTAGGTACAGCCTGGATTCCGTTCGGATCTGGCGGAAGACAGTGCTTGGGCATGGATTTCACGTTGGCTCAACAACGAGTTGTCCTTTCAATGTTACGTAAGGACTGATTGGTTCATCTCAACGAGAATCGCGATACTCACCTCACCTTATCTCAACTTATAGTGCGTAAATACACATGGGAATTACCAAACACATCAGCTCACAAAGATAAAGTGATTACTAGCCACGGCATCCAAATGTATCCAATTGAATTACTTATTACATTCAAGGAAAGATACTAACTACGGTACTATTCGTAATTTGCATATAAGGGTTGCACGATATGTGGATGAAAAAGAAAGACAATAACATTATATGAAACACTGGCTATTTTGCCTTTAAATCTTAGCTACTTGACACGGCACATCATAATATCTCGTATAAATATCACTCATCCTTTGCACAACGAAGACATCGTTTGGTATAACATTCGGGTGTGTAAAGGAGTGCAGTTTGACTGTTATACCTATACCGCTACATTTCATATGATTATGTCATATGGTCCGCTTATAAGAGCTAAGTCTCTGATGAAATGTCGATCCAGCTATCTAATGCCGGAGACGTCCGGCGACTTTTTGTTTACTTGGTCAACTGTTTCCCACACTGCCACGCTCGATCTTGTAATCGCTTCCGTTGTAAGTAGCTTTCACTAACGGTACCACAATTTGTTATCTGCATTAAAAAAAGTACGTTGATCATGCATAAGTACCATTGCATGAGAATCCTATGCAATGTCCACAGACAAAGGAACCCTATGCTGCATATTCCCGACTGATAACAGCGGCATGCAATGTCAGTTGTTTACCCATTTTGAGAGATCACATAGCCTCAGTCTCTTGAATAATAAAAAAGCAGAACATGCCTCCGCATCTACTAAAACGTCCACTGCTAAAATCACCAAGACTTTTTTTTCTGATTTTACGAGTTTTGGTACTCTGATGGTGTGACTCAACAATATACTTTGATATATTGTCGATAAATGGTAGATTTCGCACCTTTATGTTGAAACAGAAGACCAGAGCATCTTAAATTCCACCGCTACTCTCCACAGAACTCGGTCTTGATAACTCATTTGACATAAGGGGTCACTTAAAGGTGACCATGAATGAAAATTGCAACTTAACCAAATGTACGTCAGCAGAAGAGTTCACCTTGCGCCGTGTCGGCACAGTCTATGGCCGTCTGAGACATGATATGTGCAACGCACTTTGCTCACGAAATGCGAAGCACACTATTGCATTGGATGCTAAAAAAGGTTATCATAGTATTTTTGTGTACATTCGACACAAAAAATAACACTTCGACTGGTATGTTTCCTTGATCGAAAGAAACCAAGATGATGGTCCTCTGTCTGACAATCTGGTCTATACTCCGAGCGTACACGGCGTAAACAAGATTTAACGTTCTCATACCTTTGTTTTTGTGATGTGTCACAAAAATCTTTGTTTGGTCCGGCAATCAGGATGTTTTGTGAAAGGTTCACAGCGCTAGTGTAACTTGATTTTTGGCTTGCGAGCACGTAGTAAATCATACGCCTCGTTTGCGTTTCAACTGTGCACACACTCTGCACATGGTATAAATACCTAGCCATCGTCTCTGTTTATAACTCTTCGCTGTTTAAGAAATGATCACTGATCAGATTGCTGAAATATCCGAAGCCATCTTGCAAGACAAGACAAAGCGTGTATCTATCGGGGCTGCTGCCGTTTTGGTGGCACTTTATTTCATCTATGACAAGATCGCTCGTCCTCCAAAACGTTTACGCCATCTCCCCTATATCAATACCTTCACCTTCTTTGGTAGCCTTCTATTCAAGAAGCAACCTATTAGCACTTTCAATGAGGAGCTCGTCCAACCGTTGTTAAAAAAGAAAGATTCAACCCAAATGCAACTGGTAGGAGGGTCGACTCTGTTTACATATGGGATACTCACGCTTAGCCCTTCCTTTTGTAGCGCCTCGGTCGGGCAGGATGGACGCTTTACTTGCTCAACCCCGAGCCTGCGGAAAGACTTCTATTTGACCTTGGTAGGACCACGATTACAAATTATACTTAATGTATCTGTGTTTTAGATACTTGGCAGAAGACTACCATTGAGGCCGGGCGTGAAGGTACGGTCAACATCAAGCAGGTTGGTGGAGACAATGTACTTCTTAATGACGGCGCTATTTGGGAAAGGCATCGCAAGGTAAAGCTATCCCTGTGTCGCTTAAGGATCTAACTGCGTTATTACAGCTTGTCCGTCCTGCATTCATGAAGGTCCAACCCGCAAATCACTTCATTCGCTCGACCAAAAACCTATTCAAGATTATGGACAAAGACACAGAAACAGTTGACATTGTCAAGCTTATGGATCGGTGCATCCTTGACGCGGAGGGGCACGCCTTCTTTGGTAACACCAAAGAAAAAGTTTACGTCGGGCTGATTTCTTGTCTATAGGTTTCGATTATAATGCTGTTAATGACCCAGACAATGAATGGGTTCGCATTTACAACAACATTCGTGATGCTATGCACAGTGCCTTCTACTACCTTATCCCTATTATAGACCAGAAATTGCTATGGTTGTTCCCCAAACGGAAGGCTGTCCACAAAGATATTGCGCAATTAGCCGGGATGATGAACAATGTGATTGACAGCACAAGGCAAAACTTGAGAGAACGAAAGACGAAGGAGCAAAACAGTGAAAAAAGCTTGTTGGAATTGATGCTTGAAAGCGAGATGGACGGTGAAGGAACGCTTTCTACCAACCAAATCAGGGTATGTATGATGGTTACTTAGTCCGACTGTTTTCCAAGCTTAACCTTCTCATGGTCGTGGGAGTAGAGCGACTTAAACATTTTTTTTATTGCCGGACATGACACCACAACCAGCTCTATCGCTCACGCTATGTATTGCATGGCTGTCCACCAGGTACATTTATACAAATAAGACCTAGCCCCTTAATCAGTGATTTAGGACGTACAAGATAATGCAAGAAAAGAAGTATTACGCATCTTTGGTGATGACCCGTTAGACGTGGAACCTACCGAAGCACAAATGAATGAGCTGAAATACCTTGACGTGGTTATCAAAGAGGTACTCCTCTTTTATATGCGCCCATCCAGAATACACTGACTTCCCAACTAGGCACTTCGATTATATGGCCCAGTGACAGAAGTTCTTCCACGCACCGCGAAGGTTGACACTGAACTGGCCGGCTGTTTTATACCAAAAGGCACCCCAGTCACCTTCAGCATACATGATATCCATTATAATGAACTTGTATGGAAGAACGCCAAAACTTTTGATCCTGATCGGTATGCACCTGGTGGGGAGGCAGAACAAAAACCGCACTCATGGCTTCCTGTGAGCGCTGGCGAGCATTACTGCATTGGCGATAAACTCAATTTGGTAGCACAGCGGGTAGTGCTTTCGATGTTCTGTAAGTTTTACCTTGTAGAATAGAATCCACTTACATTAACACCCTGTAAATAGTGAGAAAGTACACTTGGACTCTTCCAAGTAACTCGATACATAAAAAATGCCTCATCAGACAGAACGGCCCCGTTTCTATTGGTATAAACCTCCAAATCACTTTCAAGAAACGGTATTAGCATAGCTCTATCATTTTTACAGTCCATTATGTATCTAGCCACCGAATTGTTACCTGGTATCATCTCAACGGATCAAAAAGACCTAATCCTAGGACTTTACTAGTATATTTCAAAAATTTCATATTTGTGTGTATACGGTTTGAATGATTTAGCGTTGATGAATGGGGCAAAATTTTTCCTTTTGCACTGGCTTGGAGTGAATTTTCGATTAGACTTAAATTGCTTGCGCAACCCTAGAGATGCACTGCGCTATCGTTTTGGCTTGGTAGAAAGTTGTGTCATGATTGCATTAACATCGAAGAACTGCCTCCCCGATGCAAAGTTTATTTGGAGCTAACGTCAAACAACTGTCAAGACGCAAAATTTCGTAGTTGTTGCAAAGTTTTCTCAATTGAACTAAAACTCGTCATTCGTTTGTCTTCTTGGTTTATATATGCTGCTTTATTGTTACGCTAGCTGCAAATCGGCAAAGAGTCCATGGAACTGTGTCGAGACTAGGAGGCACCAGCTATATTCAACAAAACGACGGTTGATGCATGTGTATGCAGAAAATACAGACCTCCTCTGACGTTTAGGGTTGATTTGTTGAACCCTTGCCATCACTAGAACCCTATATTTTGGATTCAGGCACCATTTTCCATTTCTAAAATTAATGAGCAATTTGGGTCAAGGAAGGACATAGAAAAAGTTCGGAATAACGAAATTTGAGATTAGCCTAATGGAAGTCTCAGCTGTTTGTAAGCAACTTCTCTGCTTGCTTTCCTTGGTACTTATAACTATTGATTTAACTGCCGTTTGTGGATTTGACTTTCCTGGATCGAGTTACTCTGTCCTTAGAAAGTCCAACATGGCGAGTCCTTTTGTTCCTTCGCCTCCTTCCTAAACACAATTCGTTTTGATAATAGATCTCCAAATTCACCTACAGCGTAGAATATAATATAAGAAAGGGCGCCTGCACAAAAAAAAAAAAAAAAGAAAGGGAAGAAAAAAAGTTGAAAATATCAATTACCTCTCTTCCTTGTATCTTCGTTTATTCTCCTCCGTAATCTGGTATGGCTGATTCAGATTCGGGATTTTGTCATAGCCTTCTCAGCTTTATCTGGCAGGTCACCTTGAAGTCAGAGCGCTGCACGCTCTTTACAATAACATGTAATGAAACAAAATAATAGGATGATGATTCATTAAATCAATAACCAAAGATTTTATACAAGGTCAGAGCACAACGGGAATCACCCATATCAGAAGTACAAAAGTGGCGTACGAAAGAACTTTGGGTCGGGCTCTTTTTTGGCTGATTAGAGCAATGGCCACCGGCGTTCCCTTGAATAGGTACACGAGCAATAAAAAGGTACGAGATAGATTATCCTTTATCTGCCTTTGCTTCTGAAGATGTTTTCTACATCGTGCAATTGCATAGCTATTGATATAAAATATGAAGAGAGTAAAACGGCTGAGTCGAACGGGCCTTGGGTAACGCACTGATTGGTCAAATGAATTCTGGGCACGTGTCGTCGTCGTACGCTGAGCTGGAATACCAATGGCCAGATACTGATGGGTTCAGATGATATGAAATCACAAAAAGAATAGGATAAACGGATGATTATTTATTTTGCTTTCTATTTCTAAGATATTTATACTAAGTTGCGTTTTGTGTTTTGACCAGTGGTGAGTCATGGAGAGTTATGTTCCTGCGTAACACTAATCATTCATGACTTACGTTGAGACTAGTGGAGGATGGTGATATTAATGTACACCAAATGCGGCAAAAATGTGATACAAGGAAAATGGGTTACGACACATGTCGCATCGTTGCACTCGATCACCACTTTTGATAGTCAGTAACACAACGGATCGAAGTCTCTACAAGGCAACTTCCTTTTGTCTCTCGGCCGTCTTCCAAAAGCATAAACTTCCCCAAGAACACATGGCGCATGAATCCGTTGAAGAACTATTCCTTTTGAGATAGAACAACCGTAAACGATTACATAAGAATAGGCCTGATTAGAAAATATAAAAAGGGAACATCGTTGGATAATAAAGCATCATCATTCTTCTTCTGTTGTTCTATTGCTTCGTCTATCATCCTCTGGTGATCTTGTTCGGTTATTTCAGATCCGGGATCGATACGACACGGTGTCGTTTTCGTAAAGTCGATTCACAGCTACTGTTTTGGATCAATATCCAATCAAGCCGGAATAGAATAAAGAGACAGAGAATAAAACGAAAGTGTGTGAGAATTCGATGATGTTTATTGCCTAAAACTAAGCGAAGTATTTATACTAATGATATCTTCTATTCTATTCTGTTCTATGAAGTGGAAGATGCGAGAAGTATCTAAGAACTTCTTGGAAACTAATCGCAACTTCGAGAACTTCTTGGAAACGTTTCGGTAAAATGTTTTGACGACTTCAGGTCCGACAACGGATTTGCAGGCACGGCGACAGCAAAAACGTTATTGCAGACTGAGAGATTCGAACTCTCGCCACTTTCGTGAGTACGACCTGAACGTACCGCCTTAGACCACTCGGCCAAATCTGCACAACACTTAAACCTAAGTATGTGAAATCTAAAAAATTTTAAATTCGAGCGGCAGTAAAAAAATATTTATTAGTGAAAATGAGTATATTGATTTAGTAGATAGTTTTAATTATTAAAAAAATTAATTTTAATTAATTAATTAAAATATAATAAGTATTTTTTAAAATATTAAAAAAGATATAAAAGTAAATTAAATATTCAAATATAAATTTAATAATTTAGTTAGTTTGACTGATATATTGTTTGCTTAGATTAGGCAATATGAGAATATGTAAGACTGAGCTTTATTCTTTAGAAAAATAATCAAAAACATTACCTTAGCTTCTGCCTTTTAGTTATCAGAAGCAGAATCTTAATTATTAACTTAGTTCTAATTATATAGTCTCTTGTTTACAATAACTAGTAATTTTTTGATTAATTTTTATTAGGGCTCCTAACGGTACGGTTCAGTACAGTTCGGTACAGTTCACAGTAATAGCTCGATTACTGACGGTTTCTCAAAGTCGGTACAAATGTCAGTACGGTAAAAAGTCGGTACAGTAAGAAGTCAGTACAGTATAAGGTCAGCACGGTACAAGGTCAGTACAGTAGAAGATCGGTATGGTACAAAGTCAGTACAGTATAAAGTCAGTACAGTACAAAGTCGGTACGGTTTACTAGATTGAACTGATTACCAATGGTACAATGTCGAAAGAAAATAAGTAATTATAGTAATTTAA
>JNDT01001314.1:0-20954 GCA_000697055.1 Saksenaea vasiformis B4078
GCAGAGGCAATGGTTTGTGAGAACTATCTCGGATCGTGGTCTGAAATGGAGTCAGGCCTGTGCACGCTTAGAAAAGGAATTTGGTAATCCTTTTTACATTTGGCAGAAAAAAGATGAGCACTGTCATCTTGTTCAACAACCCAACGAATCCATCCGACTGTTTTTGGATCATTACTAGGAGGTATCTTACGAGGCGAACCTGCAGCAGAATTTAGATCTGGTTCACAATTTTGTCTGTTCCCTATTGCCGCGCGTTACGAGAAAGGCCTGGTCAATACTGACTAATCACTTTGGCCTAGATTTGACGGATGACCTGCACCAAGCCGCCCAATTGATCATGGCCACTTGCGGTGAGGATCTCTCTGATGGATACTGCTTGGAAAATGGAAAGAAGCAGAAACGGCAATTTTCCGAGGATGTTCCCATGTTCCGAAAGAAATCCAAGAATGGATTCACCAAGTCAGGAGGATGCCCGTTGCATCCGAAAGGTGCCCATGCGAAACAGGATTGTTACTTGTGGAAGGAGGCACTACAACAGGTGAAAAAGGACAAGGGAAAATCGGAAGGGTATGGCGGATGTCCAGAAGTTTTGTAGATATGAGATTGTTTTCCGAATCAAAAGATGACGAATAAATATACAACGTTTGAGCGGCCGCCGATGTTCGAAGAAATATGATCGATTGAAATGATCGCCGCTGTACAATAGCATAAACGCTTCTAAAGAGGACGCACTCATTTTACTTAGAAGGGGTCGTTTGAAAGAGATGACGTGTGATGTGCGAACACGCAGCATTTACTAAACTTTCGGACGTTCCGATGAGACACGACCATCCTCCTGATGGCAGGACTCACTATGATTGCATATTCATTTTTTTTCTTTGGATGTTGGTCTTAATGGTCGAGGTAGAATTGAAATACGATGATCCCTGCATAATCATTGCTTCCATTCAGAAGGTATGCTATAGTGGATATCCCATACCGTTGTGAACGCTGTTATTTTATGGGAGAAGTTCTTATATAACTTTCAAGATTATGGAAGAATGTGATGAGTGAGAAAAGAAACAAGAAGAGTTTAACTCAATTATTCAAGTTTTGGATTAAAGGGATCCGAGGTTTAGACTGTTTTCGGAAATTCAGATTCGATTGAGTGTGAGCACCACGTGTCGGGTTGTTAGTCAAACGTCAAGGCTCGCGAGATTCTATTTGATAAAGGAATCCGATCGTTAGTTAGATTGTGTTTAAGATTACCTGTGATCTCGTGCCGGATCGTCAAATGGAAATGTGTGAGATATAGGTATTTCTCTAGTGACCAGCGAGTTGGATCGGGAGAAATAAGATCTAGGTGAAAATAAAAGAAAAGATAAGAAAAGAGAAAAGGAAAGAATAAAAGAAAAAGGGAATCAAAAGATTCGGGTTAAAGGTGGTTTCCTTCGAGAGCGACCAACGGAGGTATAGCGAATAGGCAGGTGTGATAGTATGGAAAAACCTTTAGAGAGAAGCCTTGAGATGATCGCTGGAGAGGCACTATAGCCTTCAATAGCCTTCAATAGCTTGTGTTTTTAAGCTTTGGATAACCTTCAAATAGCCTGTCGATTTATTAATGAAAAGTTGGAGTATTTACACAAAATTCATCGATACAAAAAGGGAAATGCTATTCTGAAGTAGCATCACTTGTTTGGCTTGACGATGCAGTAAGACTGTCATCTCCGTTCAAAGCTTAATGGTGAAACGTGAATGACTGTCGATGTATGTCGAAGTTTAATTCTGGCTCGTGTATCACTGCTGAGATGTGTCGATGCATCATTTTTGAGTTGAATATGACTGCTGTCATTGTTCATGCAAGTCCGTAACTTCAGTTCTCAGAAGTGCCGCGTGAGTAGGGTTTATGGGGCTAGCGGTGTTTGATCTGTTGTTGCTTAACAACATCGCTTCACTCATATCTTGTTTTTCTGCGTCCCCACTTATTTACAGCTTCTGTTAACTATAAGGATAAAATATGAACTAAACTAATAAGACATAATAATAAAATAGAAATAAAGGATAAAAAGATAAAGAAAAGGAAAAAGATGGGGTTACACCGTTGTAGAGCGCTATCTTTCACTCTTAGGCAATCTTGCCTGCTATTTCTATTTTTCTCAATGACATCGACTTTATTTTATTTTCCTTTTTTAGTGGAATCCTCTAGCTGCTATCATTAGGCTCTCGAAACCCCATGCAAACCGACATCCACTCTGACAACAGCACATGACCTCTGGTTTACTCCAACAGATCCCCAAACTTTATTCAAAGGCACATCTGATCAAAACCACGCATAACCGAAACCGCATACAATCCAAAGTACATACGATCCAAAGTGCATACGATTGAATCAATGATCTGCCGTCACTATCCATCAGAGCCATGATAGACTAGATGTTCCTCCACTTAGCGAAATTATTTTCTATCGACTTACTTTGTATAAATACCCGTTCAATTGAATGAATAAAACATTAGGTTATAACAGCACAATCTTCTCTTGGTTATCTCAAGCCATCTCAAAAGGTCTTTTCCAAAGGTTTTTCTTTTATTCCTCAAACCGCCTTTTATTGCTCGCCTCCGTTGGTTATTCTCAAGAAACCACCGTTAATCCGAATCCATTGATTCCTTTTCTTTACTCTCTGTTTGACAAGCGACGACAATTCCGCTGCCTTCTTTTTATTTCTCTTTTTATCTTTGACGAAGCTCTTTACCGATTCTAAGGTAACCATATCAGCAATCTTACTATCGATCACATTCTATTTTATCCAGATCTCTTTGAATATTGTCAATATCGACAAGAGTTACTCTTTACACTCTCGCAGATTGACATTGATGGGGATGAGTTGGGCTGTGTTTCCTCAATGCGGTTAGCTCCAGCCATAAAAAACAACAACAGCTACTCTATCCAACCTTTTTCTTTCTTTCTTTCTTCAAGCTTTACTGCTTAACCTAGTCTTGGAGTTTGACTTAAAATCTATACCTGGTGCTTCTTCAATTCCGAACTTTTCTATCAATGAACGTTGCGCAACCGATATCTTTACCAACAATCACCGTCATCCAGCTTACGCTACGACAACACTTGGAACGACACTATCCATATACAGCAACTGAAAAAACAGCGTAACACCGTTCTTACTCTTTTTAATCAGGAACCAATCGAAAGTGCCAACATCTGTTTATCGTTTTTCTTCTTTTAACCAGGAACCGATCCAAAATGTCAACATTTGTTTATCGTTTCTTCTTTTATCATGAACCGCTTGAGCATTATTTCTTATTACCATACTGGCGTTGAACTTTCTTCATTGGCAACGTGTAACGCTTATTGTCGGGTATCACTCCCCAACTTTTTTCCAAATCGCTCTCCAACCTCTTTTGAATCACTTACCCAATGATAAACTCTTCTCAAGGATCTTCGCTTGGCAAACGCGCCCGCTTGACCATTGACAGCGACGACGAACTTTTCCAGCCTAGTTCGCCATCTACGTTCGTCGCTGATAATGTTAGTGCGTCCACCGTCCCTCAACCCACTACACGAGACACCGTTACGGAGGATGTAGATCCTTCATGGAAATACTCTTCATACTTCGTTCGCCTGGACTGGGGAGTACCAAAGGAACGCAAGGCCAGATGCCGTATGTGCCATGCCAACCCAGCGTAAGTGTACATACCTCTAGATAGCATTGAATCTAACTAAATCAACAGGAAGAAGAATGTCTCCATTGTCAAGGCACATGACAGTAGCACAAAACTCATGAGAAGCCATCTGAAGGCTTATCATAAAAATGAATGGAATGAGCTTAACGGTAATGTCCAACAGACAGGACCACTCGATAACGTTGTACAGCGGTAGGTCACTGGATGGTTGCAACGAAATTAGATAACTGACTTGTTACATTAGCAGTGATCGATTTGACTGCTGCCTTTCGTCGTGATATGAGAGAGTGGATTGTTCGTAACGATCAGCCATTTTCTGAAATAGAGTCGCTTGCATTCCGTACCATGATCACGACTTTGCGACCACAGGCAATCGTCATCAGCGCTGATACTCTCAAGGATGATATAATGAAGAGTTTCCGACACGAGTGAGTAGCGCTAATTAAGAAACTATCCGTAAGTGCAAAGTCGTGATTGTCAAAATATAATCGTTGCTAATATTACTACTGCATAATAGTCACTCGAATCAAAAATATCACTTACCTTGGACATGTGGACATCGCCGAATTACTATGGCTTCCTCGGCATCACCAGCCACTACGTTGACAGCAATTGGTGCTTGCAAACTGTCTTGCTGGACTTTGTACGCGTTGAAGGTAGACGTACAGGAGAAGCTATGGCCACTGCTCTGATGGCTTCCATGGAAGAGCTCCGCATCAGTTCCAAAGTAGGTACATCTATACAGTTACTCAAATTTCTCACATCCTTTTTACGTTTAGATACTTGCCATTACTACAGATAATGCTAGTACCAATACTCGTACGATGGAAGTGCTTGCGGGACAGTGGCCGAACCGGGAAATCCGCTTTGATGCACGCCGACAACACAACCGTTGTGTTGCACATATAATCAATCTCGCCGTCCAGGACTTGCTCGCTGCCCTTTGGGCCTCCCCACCGCAAGAAAATGACATCGAGGAGATAGACAATATCCACGGCCTCGATGGTATTTCCGGAACGATTGCTAAGGTACAGATGAATAACTATTAGCGTATGTGATTTACTTACGCCTTATCTTACCATTCTATCAGCTCCGCACCATTATCAAGAAAATACGTCGTTCGCTTGTTAGCAGAGATCAGCTGCGTGCTCTTTCAGCAGGTGCACACCCGATACAGGAGTTGGCGATCGACTGTAAGACACGTTGGAATTCCACGGCAGACATGATCGCTCAAGCACTCAAAATGCGAACCCAACTGCAGTTACTCATCGACGACGATGTAGAGCTCTGTAGATATCGTTTGAAGCCGTCGGAATGGCGACTGCTGGAAGCAGTATTGCAGTTGCTTTGTGTAAGCGAAGCTTATCGGTATGATGGTCGAACTAACACCTGCACAATAGACCTTTAAGATTGTGTCAACGCGCTTATCTGGAGATAGCTACCCTACCATGGAAAAGGTTATTCCAGTTTATAAGTTGCTCATGGATAAGCTCGAAAACTTCTCGTCCAGTTCGCCAGAACTAACTGCCGCTGCGGACGCCTGCTTCCGTAAACTCAAAAAGTACTATATACTCACCGATGAGTCATTCATCTGCTCCGTTGCAACGAGTAAGTAATTTACCTCTTCGATCATGTGTAATAACGTTAGCTCAGTTTTGGATCCTAGCTTGATGTTGCACTATTATTGTCTGCACCATTGGGAACAAGAGTGGATCGACTTTTGCGAGGATGCCCTTTCCAGCGCATATCGCGAGTACGAGGAACTATCGCAGGCGGTAGAACAGACCACAGAGAGACGTATATCCACAGCAGGTGTCATTGACGACGTTGATGAGCTGGAGCTTCACATATACGGCAACGATAGCTCTGACGCAGACACTAAGCTGAACCAGTACTTGCGGGAGAAACGTGAGAGAAAGCTCAACGCGTTTATCTGATGGAATACACGGGGGACTGTCTATCCCACCCTTTCGCGAATCGCAAGGGACTACCTTGCAATCCCAAGTAAGTACTACATATTCTACATCTAGCTTCAGAACCAACGGTCGCGCTTGCTCACTTGTATAGGTACGAGCGCTCCTGCGGAAAGAGCATTTTCTAGCGGCAAGCACTTGATAACTCTCACTAGTGCCTCGTTAAATGCAGAAACATTGGGGCATGTATGTCAGAAAAGCATAGACTTCGCAATAGGGTCCCAAATAAATATTTTACGACGTCGAATGCCCAATTTTTTTTTTTGTGTACCAGAGTCTCCAGTCATGAACAATAAACGATGTCTTAATCCAATTTATGACTGTCAATCCAGATACTTTTTCTCTAATCCTGCAATTAACGCTCTGTACACGTACATTCTCGACTGTCCCGACCGTCTTAACTGTCCCGTCTCGCTCGAGCTCGGGATAAAGAAGTGTCCCGACTTGAGCGTCCCGACCGAGTTCGAGACAAAGTTGTTTCCCGTCCCGTCCCGTTAAGAGTATTAGTAAAGAAGATCAGGACCAGCTTATGAGAGATGCGGACAGAAAACAGGATGAGGAATGTTCCAGCAATTATTTGTCCTTCGATATTTATCCGTACCGGAACCAAAAGTCGGTGATTAGTTTCTTCTTGCATCTCCATGTTAACCTTTGGACAAGCAGCTTGTTTAGTACTTGGTGATCCACCAACAGTGGAAAACTGCGCAAAAGCGAAGGACAATTTGGCCAATAGTAGTTTCACTGTTGCATACTTCCGAGTACAGGATCCTTGCACACCGTTTGCCATCGGCAAAGCCGTAGCGGAAAGGGATCCATTCAAATATTTGACATATCCCAAGACGCCACCCACTAGCCCCAATCTATCTGCTATTACCACCGACGATCTTATTGATGTTCCTACCGATGATATGATACAATAAGAATGATAGTCATCGATAATGTTGATAGCAATGTTATGAACAATGACAGCTGGTGCCATAGTCCATGCATCATTGATGTATGTCAAACATTAGATCCTTCTCAGTTATGTGTTATCTTCTGGAGCGTGAGATGCGACACCAGATAACTTGTAGGACATAGACCCCATTTATCGGCTTATGGGTAAGATATAAAGAAGGATTTGTTCCAGCAAACTAGGCCAATCAGTTGATTTGCTCAAGGTGTCTTATAATGATAATACTGCAATTATCTATAAAATATGACGAAGAATATGATTTATTGTCTATTTTGCATTCTATGCTGAAGTTTTGCTCTCCTCATTCTTTTCTGCTTTGATACGTCGTGTTTTGTTGACAGCCCACGTATATTGCTTGGGCCATCGGATGTCAGCGCCAAGTTCTTGACCGGCAGTAATAGCCCATTCACTGCTCTCCAAGTAGGCACGTCCAACAAGAATGTAATCGGCTTTGTTTTCTTGAAGCACCTGCTCTCCGTCTTTACCATTCCGGATCAGCCCCACGGCACCGGTTGCGATTTCGACTTCTCGTTTGATCGCTTCCGCAAACCGAACTTGGTACAATGGCTCTGAAGGATATTTAGCGCGTTCCAAGTTGCCACCACTGGAGCAATCGATAACATCGACGCCGATCTTCTTGAGCTCCTTGGCATACTCGATGGATTGGTAAACATCCCAGCCGTCCTCGTCGTGGCCCATTGGGTCTGGATTCTTGTAATCTGTAGCTGAAAATCGTACCCACAGAGGCTTGTGGGCAGGCCATGCTTCACGGACAGCTCGGGCAACTTCTAAAGGAAACCTTAAGCGATTCTCAAGAGAGCCTCCGTATTCATCGGTTCGCTTGTTAGAGTTTCCAGACAAAAAATTATGCAAGAGATAGCTACAGAATAAGCGTTAGAATAACGGCCGAAGGACACTGTATCTTTTGCTTACCCGTGTGCACTATGAATTTCCAGAACCTCGATTCCAGCTTGATCAGCGCGTTTGGCAGCTTCTGCAAACTTGCGAGTGATGTCTTTGATTTGATCAACCGTCAACGCGTTAGGCTTAGCATAATGGGAAGCAAACGGAATGTCAGATGCTCCGCGAACATCGTTAGGCCATCCACCGTCCTTTTCCTCGACTAGATCGTCACCCACAAACGGAGGGGTAATCGATGCTTTACGACCCGCGTGCGCGATTTGTAACGCAGGCACTGAACCCTGAGATTTGATGAAATCGGCGACCCGTTTCAGTGGTTCAATTTGAGACTCAGACCAAAGACCTGAATCCTGTGGTGTGATACGGCCTTGAGGCTCGACCGCCGTAGCTTCGATAATAATGAGACCAGCACCGCGCATTGCAAAAGAACCGTAATGAACCAGGTGAAAGTCGTTAAGCTGACCGTCCACTGAGCTGTACATGCACATGGGAGGGACCACCACGCGGTTATGAAGAGTAACCGAGCGCTGTTTGGTAGGTTGGAACAAACGCACTTTTTCAGGTGCGGATAGCAAAGTACCAGCGGGAATTTCCTTGTTGTAAGCAGCTGTAGCAACGACCATGATGATGATGATGATGATGATAAAAAGTAAAGTTAAAGGCTATTGTCGCTGATCGCGGTACCTGTCTCTTTTATAGTGCTTATTGCTGAATAATCAAACCCTTTTTGTGGATATTTAATTGTCCGGTCGGATCGACAAGATTTTACAAGCACATCTTTGAAACCTGCCATTCGTTCCTAAATCATATTCAATCGTAAAAAGCTAGAATGGATTTTTTCATGATGAAACAAAAATGTTAACAAAAACAGTTATCCCCTGTCTACTCACTGGCTTGGTTTCAAAGAACGATATTGACTGCTTCGATTTCCTCATCTGACTATGTTGAACAAAAACGTCGCTGATTAATCAGCTCCTCTGCTGTTTTATGATCTACTATCTAGTGAAAATAACTTGGCGCTTTACTTACACCCCATTTGATCTCTGTGGAAGGATTTACGAGGAGATGCCGAGTCTCTGCGAGTGGAACTTGGGCCTAAGTAGTTGATGTGTTCACAGCAGTTTGGAAAGTTTAGGCCGTCACCAGTTCCAATAAGTAGTAAAGGCGATCTGAAACCGGTTCGTTGATGGTTAATAATATCATGGTTGCGTAGAAACCAGTTGAGTATTGTCTTCAAATAAGTGGTAGAATGTATTTCCGTTCAAGTGACAAATATCTCTTGACATACGGTTCTCTGTTTCATGCATTGTCTGATACGATTAATACAACAAGAGATTTCCTTTCTTCCTCACATCTAGTTTATGACCGTGACAGCAAGAACCATTTTTCGATGATTCCACTCTCTCAGATAGTGTCACCTTCGGAGAGCTGGGCTTCTGCTACGAGGACGCGGTGCGAAGAGAAGGCTACAGCGGCGATTAAAACGTTTCGAAAGGGTAAGCCGTCATCACATTAACAACAACATCACATAGCAGCAATGCTAGGGGAAACAACCACGTGAAACATTTATACGCTTGTGTCCAGATGCCCTAATCTACTTTTGCTTCCTGATTTGGAATCGTTAATTTTATAGGAAGGCATCTATTTTCTCAGCAGACTCCGTAGATAACAGATGTACTATTTTATAAACGCTACAGGTCACAGACAACGTGTGATGACTTTTAATGAGGTTCACTCCGATGAATCATACTTAAATATGGTGATGCAAATCAAAGGTAAAGCTACTGAAATGAGTCAGTTGCACTTAATAGCAACTATTTTACGCATTCTGCTATCCATTTGGTTGGTTGGAGTATACTAAAAGAAAAGGTTTGATAGAAATTCAATTAGTAATCGTGCGGAACCACTTTGAGCGCCTACAGAACTGCGATACTCTTCGCAACTTAACTGTTAAGAGACTTAAAAGATCTTACCGCACACCTTCATTACACACGAAGGCAGGTATGACCAGCAAGCATCGATTATCCACGAGTATTCACAGATCTTCGGGGTGTAGAAAGCTTTGTACAGCAAAGGAGAATAGAAACCTATGCTAATCGCGTCGTTATGACCAACCAATGACTGATCTTCGGAGGATTTATAGATACAAAGCTATCTTGTGATTTGGAAGGATGACGAATACTGTTTATTGAATCATTTTTTACGCTACTCTAAATAAAATCTTGCGCCTCTGAAGAGCCTGGCTTGCGATAGAGGAGAATTGAATATGCGGTGGTTAGTACATCAATTTTACGTCAGAAGATTAATCAATTTACGTGAACTTGGTCTCTCCAGTGGACGCAAAATTCATTCGAGCAGCATAAAAAATAATTATCCAAACATGAACTGTTCATTGCGTGGACGTAAAGACATCCACCTCAAAACGCATACTTCATCTGGAAGTCACACCGAGTGATTTCGAATAGACGCAAATTCATACGAAAAACCCTGTAAATACGCAGCGTCTAAATAAATTTTAGTGTTCTAGAAAACGTGCTTGATTGAAATGATTGTTACTGTCTGGTAAGACGAAGTTTCTGGAAAGACAACCCCCTCTCATCGTAAAAAGACCTTTGAAAGAGACGTTGTGCGTGTTGCACAGAGACATAGCATTCACTCAAATTCCGGGCGTTGTGGAGGAGTCACGCATCCTCCAACGCATTCGGGAAATCGTGATCCATCATGGGCACGCAATGACAATCATGTATTGCTGTAACTTGGTTGGTGGCCAAGTAATTGCTAAGTTCAACTGCAGGTGAAGGACACCTTGTTTAGTCGTTTCTTTTCATGCTGTAAATGTATGCTTAATCGAGACCTTTCCTTTTCCCTTTTTTGCCAAACAGGCTGTCTGTATGAACCTTAATGCTTTATTTTGTTTTATTCTTTTTAAGCATTGTTTCTAGTAGATTTGAAAGTTAAGAACTGCCTTTACATTGGATCTGACTCTCGAGACATCCCAATTCTGGATGCTGGGGTTCGGTCACAAAGAAGTGGTGCAAAAAGGAGCCTACAGCAGCAATTGGATCATCCCGAGAGAATGAAGTCATTGTCACATCAAGGGCAGCTCATGGCAATATAACTGCGGAGGAGCAGCTGCAGAATAAGGATATGTTTCTTTTCAGTTACTTCGAAGTTACTTCCACCTGCTAATTCCGATATACTCAGTAGACTCTGTAGGTAATCGATGTGCTCTATAAGTGCTACGCGGCCACAAATAGCATGGTAATCTTTACTATAGTCCATCTTGGCTAATCATATACAGCATGAGAAGCCAAGTTATGCTGTCGAAAACAAATGTACGCGCGGTTAGTGTACTAATTATGGCAAAAAGGATCATTAATACTTGCAAGAACTTTGTCCTTTCGTGGAGCTGCGTATAACATAGTTGACGGTTAGTAAATGGCTGGTATCTTCTATTTATCTCAAGGAGTAAAACATCCCCGAGTCCGAGACTAGCGTGGTCCGAGAAGTATATCTGTCAAGTTGGGCGGACATCCCAAAAGGGCATTCTTCGGAGGACAAATCAGGTCATTTTCTTCCTTTTTTTTTCCTGCTTTGTGGGGGTGGGGATCACTTGCCTTTTAGCTTTTGAATGATGGAACCCAATGGCATGGGCATGTACACAAATAATAAGGAATACTTCACCCATATCACATCAAAATTTTCTGCAGATGAATGGCAGTACGAAATGCGGCGAGAGATACAAGAAATAATGGTCCGTAATGAGGACATCGTGCTGTCAAACGGCTTACACACTTTCTCTTTCTTCTTATAGCCGGGTCTATTTCTTGGACCGTTTTCGGCTTCTCGCAACGTTGAAGATCTACAAAAGCTCGGCATTACGCACATCCTTTGCATCCTGGATAGCCATGAAGCCATTCTCTTTCAACGGCTGCAATCGCTTAGCAGTATGTTTTGCTTTCAAACAATCGAAGTGTCCGATTCCAATTCACAGAACTTAATTTCGTACTTTCCGGCTGCCAATGCGTTTATTCACGAAGCACTAGTAACACAGCACGGCAAGGTGCTTGTGTGCTGCAATGGCGGCATGTCGCGTAGTCCGTGCTTTGTGATCGCCTATATTATGGATACCTTTCAATTAGACTCACAACTTGCCTACCAGTTTGTCCAAAGTAGGCGGTTATGCATCAATCCAAATGATCATTTCCGAGTCCAGCTCAAGGTACGTCCCCTGCAGCAATGGGCGTGCTAAATCCGTTGATCATACAGGAATATGAACCGATCTACATGGCATGGAAGAACAAACACTCTTCTTCTGCACCAGATGAGCCAGAACAACGACCGTCGCGGCGAAGACCCGCTCCAGAATATGATGCTGAAGATGGTGATATGATGTTTGGCGCGAAGCGATTGACACCGAACGAAGGATTGGAACATTCTTCTCGTATGGCATTATGAACCTGCGTCTCTTCCCTGCGTTGTCTTTCTTTTTCTCGAATTGCTTTTTTTATATATCGTTTCCTTGTCGTTGTTTATATCATTTCTCAGGGATGTCAGTTCTTCCCGCTGTACTCTAAAACACACGCCTGCACCACGCAGATCTATGAAACTAGTCTGGTACCGATTTCATCTGAAGAAAAAGTAGCGTTTATTTACACAGGAATAGAGAGGGGAGAAAAGGATAGACTCATCAAGTCTCTTTCCTCAAACCAGCTACTTCTATATCATCTTCGATACAGATGACAGACTCCCCCCTTTCGCCTTCCCCAGTCTCTTCTTGATCTTCAAGAAGCGCAATTTCATCTATGCTACGCGCAGTATACTCGCGTTGATGAAGGTATCCAATCAAACCCATGGATATGATGTAGACGCAAATAAATCCAATACTTGCCACAAATCCAGTGCCTGCCAACGTTCATTAGCACGAGAATAAAGAATTACAGGAGTTACTTACGGTAGTACGGCGCATCTAGAGGAAAAAAAAGTGATATCAGTTGGCAAGTAATGTGCGACTATTATTTACCAGTGACTGGCCAGAGAACCAATGGAGCCCATGTATACATGAGAGAAGAAGAAGTATTCATTATAGCAATGGCAACAGCCCTTATTTTGACGTTCTGAGCCATTATTTCACTTGCCCACGCCATAACAATCTAAATGAAAACACTTGCTTTGTTAATGTACGCTTATATCCCTAGTATCGACTTGCCGGAGAGGTGCATCCTAGACCTGAATGGGTCAGCATGAAGCCGACATACAACAGACCAAAAGGTTGCACAAATGCCGCTAACATGCTGCCGGTTTTGGTTAGCAGTTGATCAATAGCACTTTTTTTTTGTTTGCAGTGATTTACCTTACACCAACCAGCGCCAGTGCGGATGGAACCAGAATAAACCTAAGCAAAGCGACCTATCAGCATCCTAACTGTTGTCTCTTTCTATATATACTTGCCACATACGCGATCTGTACCGATCACTTAAGTAGCCATTGAGTAGGCCCGCAGCCATGGCGACAATCATATCTGGCTAAAGAAAACAATAATAATTAAGTAAAGATTGTTTGGAAGTCTGTCACCTTTTACCGTTGTGAAAAGATTTGCCGTGATGGCGTCGTAGCCAATTTTTTTGGCCACGATTCCGAGCAGATGGGCTGCACCAAGGCTCAGGTGAAGACAAGGCCAGCCAATCACCAGGAGATAGAAATACTTGTTGGCCATAATGGATTGGATGCCTGTTTTGGACCCCCAATGAAAACGCTTTGCCTCACTGCCTGCGCGATCCAGTCGACGCATAGCAATATCGCGTTCCTTAAAATGGTTACAACTTGTTCTGTTCGTAACACAAGTCGAGTTACCTTTGTACTCAGCCAAGGCGTACTGTCAGGGTAATCTGGCAGATATTTGTAACCCAAGTAGGCCAGCACAGCTGTAATTGAACCATCCACAAGGAATAGCCAACGCCAGCTAAGACATATGAATAACTTTGTTCACATTCCCTTACCAACTCACCCGCTAATGCCGAACGTCCCATCCATTGTTTTGAGAAGCATAGCTTGTATCACACCACTCAGGCCACCGCCCAAGGCTCCGCAGACGGTGAGCAGCGAATTCCTTTTCCCGAGCTCCTTTTTGGAGTACCATGTGCCTATAAGAAAAACGATCTAATCGAAACTATAGTCAGCCATTGTTCCCTTTCGCCTTCGATAAGAAAAAAAAAACTTACACCCGGGTAAAATCCTGCTTCCGCCAGGCCCAGACAGAACCGTATGATGTAAACTCCCCGGACCGACTGCACACAGGCCATAGATAATGTCAGAACGCACCATATCATTTCAAGAAAAGGTAAGTACACCGATGGCCGCAGGCGAGATAGGAGGATATTCGATGGAACCTGCATTCTACATAAACAAACAATCCCAAAAGAACACATGAGAACAATAAGACCCATTCCTTCCGGGTTGCACACATACGCGAGATAACCTATCGTAAACAGCACCGCCATCCAATTGTATTGTATTCCAACGACATGCAGCTCTTCCTCCATTCCACTGATAAAAGCATTGCCTGTTTATCTTTGGTCAATAGCTTGTTTACCGAGAAAAAACGACACCCAGTCTTACTCAGGTTGGTATTATCCAGTGTCTTAACAAGGTTTCCAAACATTGCAAACAATAGCAGTCGTTTATCAAGTCGGTGTACAAGCGCTTCCTCGTCTTTCTTGTCTTGATCTGCCATTGCATGTGATCTTGATTCTAGCATGGTGTCAGATTCATCGTCTTGCGAAACAATGAATGTGTCGCTCATGTCTTTGGTGGCGTTCATGTAGTTGGTGAGCGATATCCGAAGGTCGAAGAGAAGAGGAAGAAACGGAAGACTGAATGCGCGTTTAGTAGTATATGTTCCACCGACCAGAGCACGTTGGCTTTTGCATTACGACCGATTGGTGACACTGGGGGACTGCACGCTGCCTTATAGGAGTTTTTTGCCTGTTTTAGGTCTCATATCTGGGCCCAGCAATTGACGTTCATGAAACAAAACCCTTGAGATGACATACGGTTGTTTATTTAAAGGATCGTCAGGAGTTAAGGTCCCAGGAGGCCATGCATCGGAAAAAAGATGCAAATGTAATCTTTAGGGGCGCAGAAAGAGAAAGGCTTTTAACAAACGACCATTGAGATTTTCACACCCATAGCTGCGTCGCACAATTATTATTGTTCTAAGTTGTATTGATCTTGCTCCTTTTTTACTCTGCGCACTTGGTATTATACCCACTAAGACCCAATCTACCTGTCGTACAGCTGTTTTAACAGTTTCACTATAGAAAGTTGTCCTTTCCAATGATAGGACGGCATTTGATGTTCTTTCAACATGTGGATCAATCATCACGGGGAACAGCTGACTTGTGTGTGTTTTGGTTATGTTCTGTTGAATAGACATTGTTAGTATGATCAGGCAGCACAAGCAAAGGGGAAAGAAGGAAAACACGAGCTATGCCTGACATGCAAGATTATTCTAAAGAAAACGACTGTGCAGCTTGATACAAAGAAGAAACTATTTATCTATTGAACTTCGCCGAAATCTTTTCCGCGCCTGTACGTACAGGTAGGATCGATTGCTTACAGAGTTGTACTGTTCATTGACATTGTTTCGTTGGTGCGACCCACTTTATTGACGAATTTTTTAGAAGAAAAAAGCCGTTCTGTTCCCGTGGAGGGAATGCAAAGCGCGCAAGAATGCATACGGAGGGAAACACGGACAAGTAGGTATGACTATGGATTGACTAGTGCGTGTGGTTTTGACGGAAGAACGTCGACTTTGGCTTTGCTAATCTATCGTCCTTCACCGTAGGAGATAATAGCAGGATCATCCTGACGCAGTAAAACGAGCAGATGATCAAAGATTTTTTTTGTTTCGCATACGCAATGGAGGTGCACTACGGGCCGCGAAAATTTCACGGGTTTAGTGAATTTGATTGGCTGATACCTGGGCACCTATCGGCGCATTGGCCCAATCTACTTGTCGAGGTGGATTTACTGCTGCAATTGTCTCGAAGGTCTGATAAAGCACACTGGTCGTCTTCGATGCCCGAGCATGGATGTTACAATGGAAGCAATGTTATGGGCAGCACTCCCATCTCGACGGAATGTACCCCCCACAAGCATCGCAAACAAAAACACGAATGATTCCCTCTTCATCACCGTCTTCCGTCTGCTCTCCTCGACTGACCGATCGCCTAAGGTATCTTATGAACGAGTCTCTTCCGTGCTGGATGCATCGGTAACACACTTTGAACGTGCAGTATTCGTCTACACGGGACACCTGGTGCTGTTGGCCGGAAGCTGGATATGGCGCTTCAATTTCTCTATTGTTGTGGTATCCTTGGTTCACTCACGGGACCTGGAGGACCTGTTACTGTACTTTCCTTGGTGGACTTCATGATAGTGCTACATTCTTTGTCGAGATTCGAACAGATGGAGAGCGACGTATCCCAAGCCCGACGCATAACAGAGTAGCTTCCGTAAAACGAACATAGCCGTGGCCCCAGGCCTGACTCCTGCCAGGCACGGATATACAACAACAACTTCTCCATGTTCGAGCTTTGCGATCCGCGACTCAAGGCAGTTTCGTCCTCATCGATACTGTATTTGGCTTTACGGTCCTCTAGCCAAATAACATTCATGGAATTTCTATCGTGCAAGTGGTTGCGCTTTACGGTTAACTGGATGCCTTGTCGATTGGGAGCAGTAGGTAGGAAAAAGGACGCGGCGGCGAGTGTCTCGCCCAGGTCAAGTCCAACAACACCTCATACTGAAATAGAAGATTTGTTTCTGGTGCCTCCCTTTCTTGGCTTATTCGCTGACTAAGTGTCTGTATTTCGGGCAGAAAATGCTTCTTCTGCTGAAACGACGTCTTGCACCAGCCAGTGTAGATGATAATTAGCCGGACGCCGTCTATCCGGAACATCGATTTGGTTGTGCACCTGGGCAATTGCGTGCCAGGAATGACCTTTTGCAATCGCGCCGAAAACGGCCGTTTTCGTTCCTTGGTGATGCTACCTTTATTGCCTATCTCCGCCTTGACACCCAAGCTAAATATGAATTCAAAAGAGTCTCCACATTTTCGTGTAGGCTGTCTTGATCTAAATATGACTTCCATGACGATGTGATCTCGCTCTCTGTGACTTGCAGCAAGTCTGTCGGTTCAAACTTCTAATTAATAGTATCGCTTTTACCAGTAAGATGGAGCTGACGGACTCGTCGTGGCCCCATTTCTTCTTTCGTCTGGTGCCATATGTCATCCCAGCCAAGCTAGAAGAGATCTATATGCTAGAAGATTGTTTTCATATGCTCGTTCGTAAAAGGTATACAAATGTTGCGATTGGGAGCAATAGGACATAGTCTGAATGAAATGTCCTCCGGTTACTCTTCGAGGAAGCTGACAAGCAAAGGTAGAAGTAGCCGTCCTTGAGAGATCTTCTCAATTTCCTCCTCTTCCGAGTTCTTTTCCTCAGGAGTGTGCTGCGTCTCTCCATCCGTCATTGTTGTTTGGCCGTCCCGTAAGGTTCGACATTTTACGCCTAGACAGTCAAACAGATCTATTGTACCCTCTTGAGAATTTGTGGTTCCCTACCAACAATCAATGAGAACTGAGTTTGGATACAGTACTAAATCAGATTACCAGAGTATTTATATGCCTTTGCATGATGTTTTCCAAATAATCTCGACGTTGGCAGATGAATTCATTGACGTTTCTTTGACACTGCCCTGGAAGTCTGTTGACCAGTTTTTCAGCGTCTCGAAGGGAGCATGGAGATGATATACGTTGGTAATCCATGTGTGAATATTGTGGTCTATTCAATGCCATGGGAGGATGGTCGTGCCTCTCGGGGGATGACAAGGTCAACGGAAAATTCTAATGGAAAATCCGTCGAAAGAAGAAAAATTTTCAGAATTTCGACCACAATTCTGACAGTCGCGAAAAAAGTGTTCTGATACAAAAATCTCTCTAAAAATTATCGAAACAGTAAAAATTGAATTTCGTTAAAAGACGCGAATAAATCAATTGATAAGCACAAGATAATGCATTGTAAAAACCCCGAATGGAAAGAAGAAAACCCCTCAGTTTTATAACCGAGTATCATGGTGCAAGAAGTGCCACAAACAGCGTTGTATCGCCAACAGGAAAAGCGAACAAGCCGAGAAAAGAATGATGACATAGAAACACTAGACAATTTGCGGATGACTCCGCAAGAGAAACAGCGTGAGATCGAAAGATTGACCCGGCTCTTAGATTCGATCAATTTATTGACGAATAAATTTTAAACACGACTAGTATACAAAATGAATATTTAAAAAGCACATCCGTAAACAGATAAACAGAAGCTAACTGTCGTATAAACGATGAGCGAAGAGTTGAAATCCCAGTTCGATCGATTAAGCTGTTACCTAACGTGTTCATACGATGAGTTCGTGAGCTGCCCCGCATCCATTCGAAACGATTTGATAAGAATCGCGACGGATAAACTGCTCGACGACGAGATTAACGACGACACGTTTGAGGACAGTTCCGAGATCGATCGTGCCTCTCGGAACGTCCGACAGCTGAGTGAATGTTGCGTGTTCGCACATCATACGTCGTTTCTTTCAAACGAACCCTTCTAAATAAAATGAGTGCGTCCTCTTTAGAAGCGTTTATGCTATCGTACAGTGGCGATCATTTCAATCAATCATATTTCTTAGAACATCGGCGGTCGCTCAAACGTTGCATATTTATTCGTCATCTTTCGATTCGGAAAGCGAATTCATATCTGGACATCCGCATAGATGTCTACCGCATAGGAAATTACTTGTTAGGTTTTCGTAACCTTTATAAGTATTCGCCTGTACAATGGCGCTCTTTGTTTCTGGGCTGGAGTGTACCCAAGCTTGGGTTTGCTTTTCGAACCTTTTACTACTTCTTTCCGATCGTAGGCCCTCCCCTACTAGTCGGACCGCAGTATTGAACGCCGCTTTTGATCGCTGTTGTCGATTTTTTTTGTGTGTTTCTTTTTTCGCTGTCAAATCGTTCCCATCCAGAACCAGACATAACAGTGGCTGAGTAAACAAGTCCCATAAAGTCTCTCAATATATTGAAGAGTAGCCAGAACGAAATGGGATACTATCATCTGCGCCGCTTGAGCCGGTTCAGGCAAAGCAACACCTACGTTACCATATCAGCGTCTTTTCAGAACACCAAAAAAAAAGTGTACCTATAAGTACCGCGCAAATAGTGCGTTATCAAACTTGTTGCAACCAGCTCTTGTGATAACCAGAAGAACACAGCACAAAAGTCGACGAACATTATTTCTACTCCGCACGAATCTAAATGTTCTAGGACTGAAGGAACATCTTGATACGCGCCAGCATTCTTGGCATAATGATGGAAGCCTTTGACACCCATGGTAATGGCAATAAAGAGAAGAAGGGAAAGAAGGGCAACAGAACTTGCTACGATTTCTTTGTCCCTCGGCAATCAGTCACCGAGCTACATAAATCGCATGCAGCTGACTAGGTATAGTCTCTTTGTGTAACGACTTTCCTGTATCTAAGCCCAAATAATCGCGCGTTTCTTGTTTCAATATAGAGGGCGTAAATGTAGCATATGAAGTATTTCTGGTAGCCACAGTATTTCAAATACGACAGGAAGAAGGTACCAGAATAAGGCAGATGTTCAGAAGGTTTGTAGATATGAGATTGTTTTCCGAATCAAAAGATGACGAATAAATATGCAACGCTTGAGCGACCGCCGATGTTCTAAGAAATATGATTGATTGAAATGATCGCCACTGTACGATAGCATAAACGCTTCTAAAGAGGACGCACTCATTTTATTTAGAAGGGGTCGTTTGAAAGAAATGACGTGTGATGTGCGAACACGCAGCATTTACTAAACTTTCGGACGTTCCGATGAGACACGGCCATCCTTCTAAGATGTGTCAAGACTGCAGAATCGATATCCAGGAACAAATGGTCCTATCCTCTCAGTATAGTCAATTCATTTGGAGAATCTCGATGAACACTTCATTCCACTGACAGAAACAACGGAGTCGAATCCTAGAAAAGTCCGTCTGCTCCAGGGTGCCGTTAGACTTTCTGACGAATTTGGTCAATTGACCGAGCGTGACATTGTGAGGAAGGTCATCACTGGTGCGTAGCTTTGTGACGGATACAAGTATCACTATGGGAAAAAGCGTAACATGAATCTCACAGAAATCTAACAGAAATCTAAAGTCAGAATATAACGCAAATCTAACAATTTTCGGATGATGTTAGATCTGTGTTTGTTGTAAACGAGAGACTATATAACTAGAACTGAGTTAATAATTAAGATCCCACTTCTGATAACTAAAGGGCAGAAGCCAGGGTAATGTTTTTAATTGTTCTTCTGAAGAATAAAGCTCAGTCTCTCGTACTCTCGTATCGCCTGACCTAAGCAAACAACACAGTGTTATATTTTGATCTCAGATTTCTGCTAGTTTTTGTTAGATTTAAAGAAAAGGGCAGGTCTCTTTGTTCATACACGTGTTCTACAACTGTATTCAGTATCTGTTTACTGAAACCATATTCATACTTGTTTTCTTTCACTTTCTTTATCATTAGACGTATATTAGGCTTACGTTAGATTTACGTTAGATTTGTGTCATACATGTTACACTGTTTATAACGTGTTATATTCTGTTATATTGTGTTATACAATTAAATTCATGTTAGATTTACGTCAGGCGTCATAATTCTTTTCCATAGTGCTTCGGCGGCAAGTAAAATGACATCCGAGTGTTATTCCATTTACTCACCATGAACAAATTTTTATGCTGTCTATATGAATTTCGCGTCCATCGTGGGGCCGCGTTAATGTAAGTAATGTATGGGTTTGTTGCCAACTTTTGTATTAACGAACGCATACTTGATTGTTTCTTAGCGTAAAAGCTGTTCCTCATGGACGCAAAATTTATATAGACTAGCGTAAAAATTTGTTCAATAAACAGTAGCTGGGACTGGTACCATAGGACAGTAACATAATACGGTGAGAGTATTTTCCAAAGGATCCCATTATCACTGATCGACTAAATGGCATATACATTTAATTCGTCGCGTGTATGCTTGGAAACTGATTCGGAGTACAAAGCGATGATGCATCCCATCGGCTGTCCAAGAGGACTATAAGTGGCTGTCCGAAGGCAAGCCCTTTGGAGGACGGTCGTGTCTCATCGGAACGTCCGAAAGTTTAGTAAATGCTGCGTGTCCGCACATCACACGCCATTTCTTTCAAACGGCCCCTTCTAAATAAAACGAGTGCGTCCTATTTAAAATCGTTTATGCTATCGTACAGTGGCGATCATTTCAATCAATCATATTTCTTAGAACATCGGCGGTCGCTCAAACGTTGCATATTTATT